>JAWMRA010000113.1:107829397-108103642 GCA_035584735.1 Pseudotriccus pelzelni
AAGGAACAACAATCCAAGCGGAAAAAAAACCAACCAAACAAACAAAAAAAAAAACAAACCACAGAACCCCCAAACTATGGAAAAGAATAAATTGATGTGCTTTGATAAACAGCTACCTAACTTCAAGATTCCATAGGAAAAAATAATCACATTTCCTTGCGAGCATCTACATTTAACAAAGAATGGCATTTCTAGGGGGGGTAAATGTCCCCATTGTGGCTTCTGGGAGCAAAAAGAGCAGCACAGCAAAAACCCTGACTTCCATCAAGGTTTGCACCCAGAACTCCCGACTGCTGGAGCCCATGGAGGTTAACGCTCAGGTGAAAAGGGTGTGGGTGTCAGATGTCAGAGGCTCTTGGACACTGGAGCTTTGGATCCCAGCTGCTAGTGTGGGAAGAAGGGAGGGCAGGAGGAAGCAGGCTCCTCCAGAGGATTTAAAGACAGGAGGAATGACCGATGGGCTTGGGAAAGGTGTGCATGTATTTGCAGAGGGCAGAAATCCTAATGACTTCCTTTCAAGGGGTGATGGAGGTACTCGTGATGGGGGAAAAGGGTGCTGGTGTTGACAGAGATTTCATTGGCACTGTGTGACCCAGGGCATTTATGGAGCTGCTGTGCCCTCATCTCTGAGTTAAATTACTTCCCAGATGTAAGGCAAACAAGCAATCGCTCAGACTGGTCTCCTGTTCTTTATGGCTTCAGTCCTCAATACTCATTCAGCAACAGGCAGCTGGTTCCGTTTGCTTGGTTTAGAGGTTCTGACACCAGTAAAAACAAAACAAAAAAACTTTAATCTTCCAGCAGTGAAATACACTGCAAACATAAATAAATGAGGCCTGTTGGAGTGCCCTTGTTTTTGACAGGCCTTTTCTCAGCAAAGGAATAGTTTTTTGGGAAGATCCCCTAGCAGGGGGGCTTGCATAGCATTTAAATCCATGTGATAGTTTCTTCGTCAAGAGATCTCTTTCAGATCATATCCCCTTTGATGATTATTCAGCCCAAATCCTTCCCAGACTTTACAGTTATTTTAACCTCTCTGAAGACCTGCCAACATACCCACTTTAGCAGCCAGTGATGTTATACTGCCTTTTTTTTTAATTGGCATTCAATTTTAAGGGTTGACAGAGAGTAAATACTAATACTTCTCTTTACTGTTCTACAGTAATTTGTCCTACAGTTGTAAATAAGTCTCTCTTGTTCTGCCTCCTGCTAAACAAAACTCACTCTTTTTGGAAGGCATTGAGCAAACAGAGGATTTTCCCATTTTATGTAGCTGTGACTGAGTGGGTATTACCATATCTGAGTTGTCGCTGGGGGGTTTATTTACATCGCAAATGAAGCAACTTATTTCTGAAAATACTGATTTGTTGAGGAATCTTTTTTAAGGTAGATCTATTAAATATCTAGAAGTATTTTTGTCAACTCTGTTGTGTTTCCATGTGGATATGTCATGCAAGCCTGGAGGAGAATCACATAATTTTTAGAGTTGGAAGGGACCTCTGGACATAGTCTAGTCCAGCCCCTAAATGAATGATATTTAAAGATCTTAGGATATCCTCTTGGAAAGTAACAAACAAGCAAGCTACTAGCTTTGAGGAACTGTAATTAATCCCAGCAGTCAAAACATTTTTATTCTGTATTTTTCTTTCTCTCTGGTAGACACCTTGCATTTCCAAGACTGAAAATCAGCCTCAAGGACTTGCAACGAGCGTCAGGTGGGGACAGACACCCATCAATCAGTCCACGCCCTGGGACACTGATGAGCCTCCATCTAAACAGATGAGGGAGAATGAAAACCCAGGTACATTTCTAATCTTATTTGTAATTCTACCAGGGAAAATCGTTCGAAGCAAATTCAATGCACTATCTCCATTTACCTCTGTAAATTAGACTTCATTGTGAGCCCTTTCTTTATTCTTTAGCAGGGGTTGTCTCTCATTGTAAAGACCCCTCAAGTTTCTTCTGTGCCGGGGCTAATATGAATGTATTAAGATGCTGCAAGTTCATTAGAGTGTGGGGTTTTTTTTTCCTTCTCTACCTTCACTAGAGGAAAAGGCGCTCTGTAATACTTTAAGACCTCTTTTATGTCCAGAACTACCTGAAATGATTTCCAGCTTCCAGACACATATCATACATTGTGCTACTATGCCAGACGCCTAATTACAATGTCTTTGTAGTGGCTGGAGCACCATTATTATACACACAGAGTGTTTGTCAGGGAGCCGTGAAAGCGCAGCAGGAAAAGAGGTTAATTTTCTTGGAAGTGTGCGCTTAAGCTGCATAAAGTGCAAAATACATAAAACCACAAACATGCTGCATGTCAACTGACGAGTATTTTAACAATTGCGCTCACATCGCTGCAGCAATTTTATGCACTTACTGCTTGGGAACGGCTCCAGGCCCTGAACTGCTTCAGGTGTCGTGCAGCGGGGCGCGCCAGCACGATTCGGTGGCGGGCCCGGGTGCGGGAGGGGAAGGCTGGGGGTGTTTATTTGAGTCCTGCCCCGTGCCGAGCCCACCGCCATTGCCGGCCTTCCTTCGTGCCGCAGGTGCAGCGCCCTGGGTCACCACGGTGGCAGCGGGCAGCCAGCCCGCCCTGATCACGCACTCCTACGGGATGACACAGCCGCCCACCTTCAGCCCCGCCGCCAACGTCCAGGCCCCCGTCATCGGCGTCACACCCTCCCTCCCTCCGCACGTCACCCCCCAGCTCCCGCTGATGCCGACCCACTACCAGCTCCAGCCGCAGCCCTCCCAGCCCCTCAGCAACATGGTGGTCAACCTCCAGAGCCAGCCCTTGTACACCAACAGCCAGCCCCTCAGCATGTCCTCCATGAGCGGCGTGGGCCCGGTGGCCCACCCGGGCCCCGGGGCGGTGGGCAATGGCCACCTGGCCTGCCCCATGCTGCCGCCGCCACCGCCAGCCCTGCCCTCGGCCGCCCTGCCCAGCACCGCGCCCGCCACCAACGGGCAGGCGGCCGCCCCGCTGCCCCCCAGCACGGCGGCGGGCGGCCCGGACAACACCAACGGGGTGCAGATGCTGCGGACGATCGGCGTGGGGAAGTACGAGTTCACGGACCCCTGGCACCCCAAAGGTAAGGCGGGCCGGTCGGCCCCACGGGGCGCACGGTGGGGGCGGGCGGCGGCAGAGCCTCGGCATCCCCGCCACTCTTTGGGCCTGCCAGCCCTGCTCCAGCGATTGCCTCCGTGCTTTTCTGAAATGCAGAGCTTTTGGGACTTACTGATGGCAAAAAGCAGCGAGTTAACAAGAGGGAGGATGAGCTGTGGGCGTATTTTGTAGTGAAAAGCAGCTTTCAAGCCTGTCGGATAAGCTGGTGCTCCCAAGGGTAAAGCAGCCATCATCCCATGCCACTCCCTTTGAAACACACCCCTGTGCTTCCATCTGACCTCTGTCCTCCTGGCTGCAGTTGTTCATCAGCCACAACACTGGCCACCTTCTTCATCCCTTGTCTTCTCCCTGCTCTGGTGGGAGCCCACGCCAGACACAAGTAACCCACTGACTGCAGCTGAACAACACAAACGGATTCAGCATTAAGGGGAAAACTTCATTACCAGCTTCACTGGGTTCAAATGCTGCAAAACACCCTGAATAGTCATGAGCGTTCTGGGAGGCTGACCTTTTCCGATGAGTAGTTCGGAAATGAGCCCCACCGCTGGGTCACGGTGGAGTGTTATTTCCAAGTGTCTTACCCCAGCCACTTCAAAACTCCCTGAGCTCTGTGTGCCAAGTTTGTAATTGCATTTTCAGAGTTTTCCCTTCCTCCCTTGCAAATCACAACTAGGCCACATGTGCAGGAAAGTGAAATGGAGCTTACGAAAATATAAATGTGGACCTATCAGCAAAATCAATTAAATTGATTTTGTAAAAAACCCGCAC
The DNA here is from genome assembly GCA_035584735.1 of Pseudotriccus pelzelni. Lineage (NCBI taxonomy): Eukaryota > Metazoa > Chordata > Aves > Passeriformes > Tyrannidae > Pseudotriccus > Pseudotriccus pelzelni. The sequence continues at coordinate 107,833,296 of JAWMRA010000113.1, forward strand.
CTTCATTAAGTCCATGATATTTTATGTATACATTTGTATTCAGACACAATCCATGTGTAAATTATGTATTTGCCACAAGCTATTAAGTTCTATTGTGTAGCTCTGTATTAAAGACAAGGAATCTCTATTAAAAATGATTAGTCCAATAACTCTTCCTGCTCATTACATAAATTGAACCTTGATGTGTGCAAATTCTTGCCAAACTTCTCCTGAAATGGAGCTCAGACACAAGCCCAGCAGTCCTTTTCTAAAACTAAATATCTGGATTGCTTTTAAATTTTCAAGTCCAAACCCCGGATGTGATGAGGGCTCTTGCTGGATGGTGAGATTCTGAATTTTTCTTTAGCTCTGGATGGGCTTTAAGTGACACCAGCCCAGTCAGGTAGCCAAAAACTGACCAACAAGTGTTTTATAAGAGTTTAGTTAATTCTTTCACCTTATTAAAAAAAAAAAAAAAAAAAGAGAAAACCAAAATCCACAAAGCAATTTGTCAGGTCACATTTATAAGTTAAAAACCCCTTGATTTTGTAGAAGAAGAAAAGGGAGAGATTTATACCCTAATCTTGGTAGACTGAGCAGTAGTGGTTCTGTTGGATGTCCCTCTCCTCCATAGAAGCTATTTGTCTTCTACAAGGCATCATCTCCACTTTCCATAGCCACCTATCCCAATTTGCTGCGCTGGTTACTTGGATGCCTGATCAAATTAGCGCAATTTAAAGGATTACTTGGTGTCATTGGAGACATGTGCAAATATACAATACAAGGGAAAACACATAAGCTTAACCCACTTTCACCGCGGTAATTTGATCACATATCTGAGCCCTAGTGACACTAACCTAGTGAGACAAATGAGCACGTCAGTGACTGCACACTTGAGGTTGGGAATACTCCTAAATGCCTCGCATACTTAGGGCCAGCAGCATCAGCTGTTATTTACTCTTCCTCCATCAATTAACCTTCAGCTGATCTCTGGCTGGGAGATGAAGTAAACTTCAAATCAGAGCCTAAGTAAAAAGATCGTAAAATATTTAATTGGTCTTTTAATATTTGATTTACAAATTCTTAGTCAGCGTTTTTGCTTAACCTGCTGTAAACACTGGTCTAGTCTAGTCCGAGCACCAGAGAGACGAGTTGGCCCAGGAGGTGTTCATTAAGGTGCAGAGGAGAGTTCCTCGCTGGAGTATACCTGGTGTGCCACACCTAAGTCTGGTCCTCTGTTTGGAAACCTCTGTGCCAAGGAGGAGGATCATAAGGTGAATATTAAAACATTAAAAAATCCATGGCAACTCTTGACACATTTGCCTTACTCTACCTTATAAACTGCAGGCTAGAAACAGTTTTTCCAGGGATTAGCTGGCTTCTGTCTGACCATCAGCTGTTGAGTTATTCCCATAGTGATTAAAAGCAAACAAATGTAAGATAATGAAGCATGCATATACAAATGTCTCATAAGCAGGACCTATTTTATAGAGAAAAAGTAATTCCTTCCTCTGTTTCTAATCTTAAAAGCCCTTACATCTAAAGTTATAATTCTTCTTGACAAACCTGAAGTCAGAGAAGATTTGGTTGTTTTTGAATAAGAGAGAAAGAATAAGGAAAAAGAAGACAACTGGGTGCTGAACCAGACCTTAAAATCTCACTAGGAAAAGATTCCTAATGAAAACTCTATGGATTTCAATGTGGCTCAGTTTTCTAATTATTTTATGTTTTAATTTTTGCCCTCAGGGATTTCAGTCTCGAGAGCCTGGCTGATTTCACAGTCTTTACGTGATAGACACCTTTCTCTCCAGGAGTGAATGGAAACTAGGAGAGAGTACTAAGCTGTTCAAAAATACAAGTTCAAACGAGTTCCCTGCAAGTTTCATTTAAATATTCCCTCTCTTTCTTGGAGAACCTTGGCCATATAAGAGCCACTGCTAATGGCCTTGAGATCTATCTCATTATCCTGAAATACTCTAAATTATTATTTCACTTGACAATCCAGTCTTGTTCAGGTTTGAATAATTACCCAACTATCCCTCAAGTGATAGAGCAGTTTTTGCTGGTTAATATGATAGGTTTTCCTATATTTTTAGACTTTTTTAGGGAGCTGATTTGAAACATCATGTTTTATTTCTCGTAATTATCTTTCATTTGGCTGTGTACATGTTTGGGCCATTGTATACTCTGTTCGTGCAGAACTAGGTTTCGTACTCAGGTGTTTCTAAGCAGAAGTAAACAAATAAGTTACCAGAAGTTAAAGGCACTGCTAGTATGCTGCCTCATTTGCAATAGGTCAAGAGATCTCACTTACATGACTGAAAGAGTCGAGTCATTTCTGTGGCTCTGCAAAAAATACCCTTTGATAACAAGAACCATGATATAAAACAGATATGTCATTCTCCTTACAGTATTACAGCTAATTTCTACCCAATTCCATTGAAACTACTTTTAAGAAAACTTTTGCCTAGATTAGAGAATCTTCTTGGTCTGGATGGGTTATATTCTGCTAAATATGAGTGTTAACTTTAGTTACATAGTCCATTTACTTACTGAATTTATAGTAGCATTGTCACGTTATGAGAGACATAAAGAAAGTTCCAAAGTAATTATTGCTTTTAGCAATGTATGAAGAACTGTAGAGCTGCCTTATGAAATGCATGGGGCCTTTTACCATACACAATCAACAGGAGGTCTGGGAGGCATCTGATTTGGCTTGTAATTTCCCTGTGGATAGGATTTATGCCAAATACTCCTAGCTGACTTCAAAAGCCATGACACCTTAACACAGACACATAAACTAATATTTTAGAACAGAATCAGCCTTTGTTTTCTCTTCATGCCTAAGTCTTGCTCTATAAGCTAAAGTGCCAGGGGAATTAATAAAGCAGAATATTCAGAACAGTGAGGGTGTTAATTGTGAACATATTCAGTGAAGATCCACTGAAGTTCTCATAGCCAGATTTTTGTGTGACTTCTTCAGAAAATACAGAGTTGCAAATAATATTCAAACATGATTTCAGTATCTTTGGGCTACATGACGTGCCAGCACAAATTGTCGTTTGCACAATGTGCCTGCAGGGAAGAGAGAAACTCATCCCTTCAGTTTCTGACACAAGGTGCCAGTGTCCCATGCCATGGCACAGTGACAGAGACCAATGTCTATGTGCCTGCCAGTCCAGCTGAGCCCAGACGGAGAGAAATTAATCAGTCGGATGAAGGACTAGAAGAGATTGGTTTCCTCGCAGAAATAACTGAGTAACTGAGATTTAGTCCTTGACTGTTTTGTAGGGCAGTATGCTTCGTTATGTTCAAGACTTGTTGGAAAGCCAAAACTGAACCCTTGGTGGATGGCCCTGACATATGTAGGACATAAACATTCCAGCTTGGGCTCTGAGATTGTTACACATTTTGAAAGTTACTATTTTCATAAACTTGATATACCTTGAAGCATAATTGCTAACACAAAGAAGGAGGAAGATAATACTTCATCACACAGCGCTTCATACATACTTCATTGCAGTACTTACTCCTGCAGTGCAAAATTAGCCATGGACACCATGGGTTTTAATTTGTGGATGTTCATGGGTACTACTGATGTTTGTTTCCATAGTATTTTTGTTCAGTCGTTCTTTGGTTTGCAGTCCTTAACTAGTGGGAAAAGGAAGCAGATGCTAATTAGTGTTCAGAGTGTAATGACTGTAGAAACATAATAATATCAGAAATAAAATCTGAATGTTAATCCTTGTAGCACTAATTTCTTAACACTTCATTTTCAAGCATCAGCAGATAGCATGAACTAAACAATAACAAAACTACAAACGAATATTGTTGCATCATCACTTATTGATTGCACCTTTCACACTTGACTTTATTGCATTGGAATTCTCATTAGGCCTCAGACAATATTTACTTTCCTTAATCATGAATAGTAACAAGGCAGAGTACAACATTTTGTCAATAACTATCAACTTTTTCTTCACAAAAGGCTGAATTTTCAAAGGAGTTTCAGCTTGACCTGCAATTTTGTGAGTGTACCTAGTTCTAGACATGAATGCTGGGAGGGTAGGGAGTGTTTAAATTCAAAGTGCAACCTGGCATTTTGAATTCTAGTAACCCTAATTAAAGTATGTTGAGTGATGAAGACTCCAGAAAGCCTATTTTAGGTTCTCTGTCTTACACCAGAATACATGCGCTGTGTAACATTAGGAAAATCTCCCTTATTTTTGTACCCATACTTATAGAAAGGTGGATAGATAAATAGTTTATAAAACTTATATATATCAAATTTTACATAAAATTGTATAGTATGTCTATGTACATGTATATACATATATATCAATACGTATGCTTATATTTATAGGGAAGGAAGTCTCCTGTTTCTTGTGGGAGAGTTAGGTTAGCATGGAAGTGTTAACACTGTATATGCTTCTTGCTGTGTTTTCCTTAGGATAGTGGTGATTTTCTGGAGTGGCCTAAATGGTACCAAGGTACAGATGATCAGCGGTCATTGTTTGTAAGCTCAGCTTGGTAATGATGTGTAAGAGTTCAAGAATCTCAGAATGTTAGAGTTTGGAAAGAGCCTCTGGGGGTTGTCTGGTCCAGCCCTCTTGCCAAGCAAGGCCACCTAGAACTGTTTGCCCAGGGCCTTGTCCAGATGACTTCTGAATATCTCCAAAGGTAGAGACTGCTCATGCTCTCTGGGTGAGTGTCAGTCATCCTCACAGTAAGAACATGTTTCCTGATGTTCAGAAGGAAACTGGTTTGACACTTAGCACCACAGAAAAGAGCCTGCCTCCATCCTCTTTGCACCCTACCTTCAGGTATTTGTATACATTGATGAGGTCACTCTGAATTTCTCCAGGCTGAACAGCCCCAGCTGTCTCAGCCTCTCCTAGGAGAGATACTCCAGTCCCTTTGTCATCTTCATGGTCCTTTGCTGGACTGTCCAGTATGTGTCTCTTGTATTGAGGAGCCCAGAACTGGACATGGCCCTTCGAGTGAGGCCTCACTGGTGCTGAGTAGAGGGGCAGGATTGTCTCCTGTGATCTGATGGCATTTTTTTGCCTAATGCAGCCCAAGATGCTATTGGCCTTCTTAGCTGCCAGGGCACACTGCTGGCACATGTTTTACCTTGTTCATTCACAGTAATGAACTTAAAGCAAACAGGTTCTCTAAAATCAAATTTTTATCAAGATTAATTACAGTCTTCTTTCATTAATATAATCCTGGCAGAATTGCAAAGTTGGTGAGAGTAAGCAATCACTTGAGTGAGAATGAAATATGTTTCATATTTCTGTGTTCCAAGTGGGGTATTTTCAGTAGTTCCTGTCCTGTCTTTTAACATTACTGTTGGTCAGGTCATGACAGACAGTGATTTAGTATACTGAACAGTCAAAGAGGACTTGTAATAGTCCCAGAACATTGCCCTGCTAAACATATAGCATAAAGAAGGTGATCACATTCTCTTTTGATTGACATCTCTCAGTGCGTGAGTGACATGAGATTTCCATGTTTCGACTGGAGCAGGATCCTCTCAACACTACCAATATTTTATGTTGGTTATTGTGAAAAAAGTGGGGCATTGCTAAACTGAGTTAAAACTCTCTGAAACTGCTCTTAAAAGTCATCTGGTTTGTGTTATTGTTTTTTATAGCTCTGTTTTTTTAAATAAGTGCCAGATTTGCAACTGGAGCTCATCTTTGAAAACACAGAGCTGAAGAACTTTGATTTTACTCTGTTACATGATATTATGTCATCATTTGCAGATCCATTTAGTTAATTAGACAGCAATATATTTGCAGTTGTCTTGAGTTTCTTCCCACTCTGTAGTCTAAGATATGGTTTGCTTAGAATGTGGTTTCTTAGCAAATATAGTTCAGTCCATGACAGTGGCCATCAAATGCATTCAACATAAGTCTGAGAGGCGGCAGACTTCTGTTGAATTACTATTTTCTCTCCTGTCCACACAACACTATTTTGCACAAGTGCAAAATTTCTCAGAGGCTGAATGATAACCAAAATATAGGCTCTCTTTTGGCACAGAATACATAAGTGCTAACTCTTCATAAATACAGACCAAATTTCCAGGCAGGCTGCCCATCCATCCATCCATCCATCCAAATACTGTTCCAACAATCCCTTGCAGGGAGCTGGAACTACATTTGGATGTTCTGAAAGTTAAAATTGTCCAAAACTCTTGTAAAGTCTCCATTCTCCTTTCAGGACTCTTTAATATCTGTTTTCTTTGACCTTGTCTTCCCTTGGTCCTCTGACTTGTTCAGCTCTTGGCACATATTTGGATGCAACCCTTGTCTTCATCCAGCCCTTTGGATGCAACGGGAAACACACCTGTTCGCTTTCACTCTGTCCTCCTATGCCTGAAGCCATCTTAGAACCACATTTCCTGAGTGTTCAGTTCGCTCCTCAAGTTCGGCTTTGGAAATTCCTTGAATTTCCCACTAAGATTTCTTCTTTTTCACAGCAGCATGATTCCACTTCTTTTGATGTCATGACTTAAAAAGTAGACAGTCAAGTTAGAGCTACTAGAGAGTGTCAGAAGAGAATGGGGACTTCACACTCAGTCAAAACTGGGTCAAACTCAGAACAAACTGGGTCCATCTGGAGCCAGACTCTGCATTTGGGTATATACTTAAGTGTTCCCAAAATGGGCTAATCTGTGACCTCTGGAGCTCTCCAGACAAGCAGATTTATTAAATTGCAAATTTTTTTTTGTTTCCTTACAAGAAACTGGAAGTGCTTTTTTTCTAATCAACAGTGCCTCCATGGAGCAGTGCCTGAACTCTGAATGAAGAAGAATCATTTTTGATTCCCCTTGCACTCAGAACAAGAATTATTCTGTTCCATCTTAGATTTTTAAAAAAAAATCTGAACAGATTTGTGAAATAAAAACATTTCCAAATAGTGACTTTTCTTGCCCTGCTGTGCTTTGAGATTGTTGATGATAAGCTCTGCTGTCCCACAGTGACGTGGACTTTGAGCTGTGGTCAGTAATAATAATAGTAATCGTAATATGGGATTACATATCACCTCAAATCTTCAAGTTGCTTTTAAGGACATAAAAGTTATGTCTTTAAGTTAATTCTGCACAGGAGAATTATTACGTTTCTTCCAGTCAGTCTGGTTTGTGTTACATGTATATACAGGTTTCTAGTTGTACCAAGTGAGGATAAAAAGGTTTTTGTGCATACTTGCACCTTAATATTTACAAATCACTGCATTAGATTCCCAGACTAGATATTCTGGAAAGTATCATTAGGGGATGAAATCGTCACTAGGAAGGAGGTACATAAGCTTGCAGGACTTTCCTGCACATAGACAAAACTTCCACCATCTAGATGTGCAAATAAAAGTGGCATGAAGTTTTGTCATATTAAATTCAGAAAATTACAGCATTGGTGTTGTGCTGTACTGGAAAAATCTTTAGACTGCTGACAAAATTTAGAGGTTCAAGATAAGTACTTGAGCAAGACTACAGATAATAATATATACATACACCTGTGTGTATCAACCATTAAGTCAGAAGCATTTGACTGGACAAGGTGCCAAGATGCTTAATCAAGTTTGCACAATATGACTGTGAAATACTTTGCAAGAAGCTAAAACAGATTGGAGGGTTTTCCTCAAAGCTTTGTATATTGTATTTTGCACAATGCTCTTTAGCATAATGCTCACCAAAAAAAAACCCAAGAGTGTAGGATTAAAATGAACATTATGGTTTTTATTCATGATTCCTCTGATGTTCAGAAGATGACCAAATGTGTCCATCAGTGTGCACACTGAAATACTTGAATGGGGTTGAGGAAGATGGTACAAAAAGGACAAAATTGAATAAAAGTGAAGAGGTCTTAAGAGAAATGTGGGCTGACACTCCTGTTCAGTCTGACTGATTTATAGAATATCCAGATCCGGCATCAAACCCCGCTCCTCTGTGTGTTCACTTGCATCCCCAAGCTGTGGATATTCTTTAAAACAAGGATCATTTTGCACAAAACACAAGCATCTTGTGGGACACAGATAGAGGAGCAGTGCTGGTAGATTCCTATTGCCTGTAACCTAGGAAATTGGAGAATCTACTGTTTGCCTTTTCGAACATGTTGTGTGGACTTTGTTAGAGATGCAGATTTTCTAGGTAGGAAATAGAATTTACTGGAATGTTGGCATTTTTCTTCTAGATACACCCCTATCATGGCCATACTGTGCTGTTTTATGAACAGTGCATTTCTTTGAGAGGTCTTTTATTACTCTGCAGGATGGCTAGAGCTCTGGTTTGGAAGCTATATGAAGCACTTTTTAGGAGCATTTCAGAAGAACTATTGCTAGATGGATCGCAGGTACCTTCAGCCGGAATCACTTAAGTGATTTCAAGTTTATACAGATACAAATATTTAACCATCAGTATGTAGAGAGCCCTTGCAGTCTGAAGAAATATACAAATCTCTTTTACATTTGTATAAATGTAGCAAAAATAGGCTCATATTCCTTCAGCTCCTGAATAACATGTTCTTCATGTCTTTTACCTGCTGGAACAATAAAAGCAAATTTGACATCTTGTCCAAGGATCAGCTGTTCAAGGACAGTCAAATCTGCTCATGAGCAGAAATTGAGCACATTCCAAGAAGAGCCTGTCTGTAAAAACTCCACACCAATAAGAATTTCTTCTTGGAGAACTTAAATGAGTTCCCCAGCCCTTTACTGAAAGTGTCCCTTACGCCTTTGGATAAGCCATCATTACTTCTCTTTTTTTTTTATTTATTTATTTCTCTCAAAACTGCCATCTAGGCAAACTTTGTGCAGTGAATCTCAGTGTTACCGGTCAGGGCTGCCTTAAGTCACTTTCATGGAGATAAAGTGATGCTGAGAACACCTCTTGACTTTAAGGGTAAACTCAATCAAGAATTTTGCTAAAGCCAGGAAATTATTTTAGCATATATTTTGGTCCAAATTCATGGGTGTTGGAGTACTAGACTTGACTCAGTATTTCAATAATATTTAGTATTTCCTGAAGCTTTTTGTGTCTTAAAAAAAATAGGGAAGGGCTGTTTATAACTGTAAAACTGTCTGGAAATAATGTATTAACATATTTAAAAGACAAATTCTAAATATCAAAGTATGTTTTAATATACAGTTTAGAGAAGGGTCTATTTCAAAAGTAAGAAGTCCTTTAGCATGTATTGAGTCAGTAACATTGTCTGATTCCTACCCCATTGAACACTCTGAGAGAAGGTTTGGGATTTAAGGTGAATTCACACTGAGGTGGGAGGGAGTCAGTCCTGAAGTGGAACAGGACCACAGAATGTGTTTATGACAGAAAAAGGGGTACCCATATCACATCTAAGTGAAATAAGAGAGGTGGTTTTAAGGATGTAATTTATAATTACCCAGACTGGATATAGATTATAATTACATAGTCTGGAACTATGCCAAGACACTGAAATTAATATTCCAAGTTTGAAGGGAAGAAAAATGAGATATAGTTTGGCTGGGTTGGTAGTTGTATATCAGCCATGAACTGAGAACCAGGAGAGTTCAAGGAACCTCCCTTGAACCTTGAATTTACCTCCCAAAAACAGATGAAGAGACTTTTACTTAAAACCTTAAATGGAAAAGAGAGTATATAAAAAAACCCATTGTACTAAGGAAAAGACAGTGCTAACATCTTGGATGGTTAGTAAATGAGAAAGAAGAATCATTTGTACTCAAAACTGAAGACTTGGTTTAAAGACCCTAACCATCAGTCAGGTCTGTTAAGTACAACCTTTGTTTTATTTTATTGTCATTGTATTAAGAGGGTATTTTGATATTATTGGTTCAAATTACCTAAAATTAATACAGTATATGCCTATTAACATCTAGGTGGTGTAAGCAAGCACATCTAGTCCCTTTTTGTGACCAAGATGGTTTTTCTCCTCTGCGCACAGAGAGCTACTTCTGAATGTCATACATCCAGTCTTTTACCAGGCATCGTTTCATTAGCATCACTAAAGCTAATTTGGGCATATATTGTCAACAGTTTTGATTCGTGGTTTGTTAAACTGCTACTTATACTGTTACCTCACATAATTTCCAGTGCGGTCTTGTACTGTTTAAAATATTAAAGCCTGCTAAGAGGGTTAACGTTGAGAGAGAGGCTTATAGACCTCATTCAGGAGACATCCCTTGCAGTAGCGCAGTGTCCCACAGGGGGCTTAAGGTTTTTCGTTCAGCAGTGACTCAGAAAAAGAAGAGTGCTGTGTATGTGGTTTCCACTTGGTCTTCACTCAAAGGCTTCCTTACTAATTCCCAGCTCATCACGGTCCTCATCAGCCTGTGTAATGTGCTCATCACATGCTCATTTTCAGCTTTTGATTTGGCCTGGCTGTCTGCTGGGGAAGGTTTCCTCTGGTAGAAGTCTCCAAGTGCATGAACAAGTGAGCTCTAAGTGTTACTAATAAAAAATCCTTTAATCCACTTTAACAATGATAAATTGGAACTGAGAACTCCTCTTACTTTACTGATACATTCAGTTCAGAATTTCACTTAAGTCAGGAAATCATTTTATGGGAAAGAGAAAAGTTGTAAACACCCCTATGTGGACAGTGGGAATTAAAGGCCAAATGCTTAATTGCTCTTACTGGCTGTCTGAAGCACCTACCAATGACTGAAACTTCCACTGATGTTGGCTGATTCCTAAAAAATTCACTAGTTCTTTGTCATTATTCTTATTGTCCCTGGAATTTCCCTTTTATTTTGCCCACTTTGTAGCTGGTGTGTGATGAAAGAAAATAGCTGATCTGGGCCACAGAAGTTCAGACTGAGAAAAGATCTGTCTAAAATGTATTTTTCTGGATTTATTTGAATTTGCTACATTGTCTTGGTAGTAGGTACCTCACACCTAAGATCTTCTCTGTTATCCATCTGCTATCCTATGTTTATTTTTTACCTTCTTTGTTGAAGAACGTAGCATAATCAGATACAATGAAAAATGAAGTCTCTTCATTATTCTTCTTTCCCAAAAGCATGTGATATTGCGCTAAGGACTCATCCACGATGGTTTGTGCCTCTTGTAATCCCTACAGATCTCTCTTGCAGTAGTGGCACTGGAACATTTCCCACAGCACAGCTCCCTACAGTGTTGCACCAGGCATGGAGCAATGTCTGGGCAGCAGGAGGGTTCTTGGAGGGGTGTTCACCCTGCCTGGCCTTACTCCTTGTTTGAGCATCTCAGGTACCTCCTATGTGCCATCATCTTCTGTGACCTGGTCAGGTTTTGGGAGGCAACACACATCCCGGTGCCTGGTTTCCAAGCATCCATCCGTTACCTGCCAGCAAATGTAGGCTCATTGTTTCCTGTCTGATTTTGAAAATCTGGCCTCAGCAGCAGGTTTCTGTGCATCACTGTACCAACATCTGGCTTTTACTGGCTTGGCAGACTGTCCGTATCATTAAGTAGAATGAAACTGTGCATTGATATGGATGGAGATGATCCCGCACGAATTTCCAAAAGGACGGTAGGGCTGTTGGCAAATGAAATAGTTGAAGAAATTCTCCATCTCTCTTCCTCCTCGTGATGTATCAGGGAATAAAATTGAGGGGAAAGCAGAAAACAAACTAATGTGAGTGTAATTCCCAAATTTCAATCTTCTGTATATTATGGGTCATTACCCGTTAATTTGCTAAATGGCAGTTTTCTATGAAAGAAAAGTTTTGTTTAGCTGTATAATGATGACAGATGATGTAATTAGTATCATCCCCGCTTTGAGAATGATAAAAGCATTTCTTTTGTGTGTCACTGCTTTTAGACAGTATAATATCAAAAATGATAACAGTATGAAAATTGGACCGGCCGCCTTCATATTGTACATGTAGAATACCTCGGTGATATGATACAAGTAATGACAGGTACTTTGCCATGTATTCATTTTCTCCACTCTCTAGCCTTTATATTGCAGCAAAATTAAAGCACAGCACTAAGCAAACCAGACATGCCTGAATGCAGACCCATCTTATGAGCCTGTAAACGGCCAGAGTCCCTTTACTATTGCTAGTTATGATAATTAAGCAATTATAAACAGGGTTTTTGAGGGAGAACATTGATTTGTTTTTCAGTTAAAGAAGTTGGGGGGTATTTTCATTTCAGGCCACATTTGTTGCTTGAATTGGTTTTAATTATATTCTGTATAAGTGCTTGCCCCATATCCTGGTCTTGATAGTGGTAGATATTCTCATTTAAATATAAATAAATGCCAAACTTATTTAACATGGAAAAGTGACTGCTGTGACTGTGTAGTAACAATTTTCTCTTTGTTGCCATGGTTTGGATTTTTATATAAGCTTTGCAAATATAATAAACCTAATGGAGCTCTTCATCCAAGGAAATGGGTATATTCAAGAAAATAAATTACATTTTGCAAGCTAATGAGCTCTACTAATTGTGTTTATCCTTGTGAATTAATACAATTTAAGCAAATCTATCCCCCAAAATCAAGCATTTGATTGCGTTTTAGCTGCGTGGAAATGAGAACATCCGGATCAAATCTGAGTTTACTGGATATCCAAGGGGTAGGGGGGAAGGTTAATTTTCGTTGACTTGTACAGCTGGTGCTAGCTCCTAGTAAAGCAGGAAAAGTTAGACTTTGAAAGTTCTGACTTCCATTTGTTTTTTTTATCTGGCTACTTCCCACTCAGGCAGAATTCTCAACACAGACTTGTGTGTAATAAATCCCATGTAATGCAGTGGCAGGCATGTACGAGTCATGGTAATTAGCCCACATGCCCACAGGACAGGATAAAGGAAGGCAGGAAAAGGGAATAACAGTTGTACTTTTTAAGAGACAGCTTGTCTTCATCCTCTTCCCTCTCTCCCTCCCTTTTCTCACACTTTCCTTTGCCAACATTTGGATTTCTTATTTTTCCTTCCTATAAACAGGTTTTCATTTCAGGGATGCATTTTGTGGAAGGTAGGACAGATTAAAAAACTCTGTGTATATTCTGGCAGATTTTTGGTTATTCTTCCAGGTGGCTTCTTGGAAGGATGTCAGAGAGCAAAGAAAATGGTCAGTTTGAACACTTGAAACTCTGGAAATACCTCCAGAAACTCTCAAGCAAAGTGCATCGGTCAGCAGCAAAGGCAAGCAGGTGCTGGCCAGGAGGTTTGTGCTGGAGGAGGGTGACAGCAGCTGTCAGCAGTGGTCCTTATGGAGGCAGTTTAGCTTGCCACTCCTTGGGTTGCTGCCATTTTTAACACCGTGAGCGAATGCATGCCTGAGATGAAGTCTGAGCCTGGCTGACTCTACTTCTTTGGTCCTGACTGCTTTTTTATCCTGCAGATCATTTTCAGCACCGACGCAGGAGTCCCAGCAGTTAACAGCCGTTGCAGATTCTTCCGATAGAGCTGGCGTGAGATCAGAGCTCTCCTGTTTCTCGGCAGCAGGCCCCTCTTCATTTAAAACCAGGATTGGGAAGCAAAGCCAGCCTTCCTATCTCAGCTGCTGAAAAAATAGTGACTTAAAGACAGATAGCAGTCACAGAAAAGGGCTCAGAAGTGAAATTGTGTGTTTGTTTATTGCAGCTCAGGTAAGAGCTAGGATGATCTTTCCCTGTCTGTGCACTGAAAAAAAAAATACACTTCTTCCACCTCTGGTATTCAAGTGCTGAGAAGGGCTGTTAGGACCTGTCTTCTAAAGTTCTGGATTAATTGCATTTGTATAGTGAGAAGAGCACAGCTCCTCAGTGTAGATACAATTGTGGTGTTTATAAAGACGCTTAGAATGACTTCTGTGGAAGAAGCTGTCACAGGTGAGTGACACGCTTCGCTCATAAGAGAGTAGCAGCAACATATTTTTTGATGTAAAGCAGTGATTTTAGAAAGTTTGGTAGTAAATGCAGCAGTGGTTTAACACAATTGGACAGCAAGTTACACTCGATTATTTACTGCCTAGATGACACAGTAAGACAAAATTGTCAGGAAGACCCTCCCGTTTAGTCATGAGCATCAGAAAGGACGCTCTCATTTTCTAAACTTCTCAAAGGGGAGCTTAGGTGCAGATGGATCCATTCTTAGTCCCAGACTTAGTCCCAACGGTTTGTATCTTAAAGGATTTTTTTGTATCATGTAGATAAGATTTCAAAGTTTAGCATGCTATTAATCACTTACCAAAAATCTCTTGTGCCAGAGAATCTCTCAGTCTCAAGGAGTAACCTTGAGTAGCTCAAGGGGACATCCTGGTGTGCACCCTGCTGTTGTGCAGGAGAGCCCAGCGGGCCCTGGGCTTTTCTCTATTTATGGAGTAAGGTGATTGACTCATAGTCATATTTGTGTACCAACTACAGATGTTAGCTCTTCCAAATTTGCCTTGAGTCAGACCTTGTGGTTAGGTGGGTGAACTGCTCAGAACATCCCTTGTGTTGTTATCTGTGTTCCCTGAATTCACTGCAAGATAGATACAGTCATCACAACCAGACCCATCCACTCCACTGGTGGTTTTCACTTGAGCAGAATTATGGGAAATAAAGGTCAGGCTGGGGAAAGGGGAAGAACACACTGTCACAGGAGTAAAGAAGAAAAATTGAGTGATAATATGATCACACCTGTGAGCTGATATAGTTGTGTCCAGACTAGGAATTGTAGTGAAATAATAACTTTGACTGGGAAAAAAAAAAAATCTAGTGAATGAAACGTTTATATAAGGAAGTTTTGATGCACAGAGATGTTCTGGGTTCCACAGATTCCAAGCTCCTCAAGAAGGCATTGACACGGGCCATAGTAACTCTGGGGATGCATGCAGATAGATACATAAGTATAGGGTCCCAAATGAAACCATTATCTTGTCAATGATACAGAGTGCAGAGCTATCTTTAGCAGAGGTTACTATGATTTTTCATAAAAGCACATAGAATTTAGTGACAGTTTTATTATTTAATGTCATATCACTGTTAAAAAAGTAAAGAGGAAGCCAGAAGAAGGATAAAGTACAAAAAGCTTCACATGAAAAATATTGTTCACCTCTGATGGAAACTATATACAGCTAGCAGGGAAGGATCTGGAGTTTCTTCAGTTCTTGGCATTGAAAGATTTTGATAGCAGCAGTTTAAAAGTTATCTGTTGCAGTGAAACAGCATCTCAGAAATGAGTATAGCCATGATGACATGATAACTCTGGGCTGCTGACTTACTGCACAGACACATGCGTATCAGCAAGAGTTAAAATCAAAGTGAACCTCTGTTTTGAACTTCCTTTTTCTGCAGCATTTGAGTCAGATCTTCAGCATTTCATGTCTCGCCATGTGGGGTTGTAGAGGTCACTTCTCGGGCCCCATTGACCCCATGCAGATTTATTGTGGAATTGTTTCGGTGAAAACAGAGCTTTGAAGCATCGTGCAGGTTGCCTGGTGACTCCTGCAGAGTGCTGACCACCCCAAGTCTGAGGGAAGAGGTAACTGTGTGGAGCTGAGCTCTACTGAGGGTTATAAAGCCGGGACAGGTCTGAATGATAGAAGGAGTTTTGGCAGGCTGTTAGCTTTCATCATCTGGGAAAATGGGAATGTTTATTAATAAGAACCTTTGACATGAAATGCATGATATGTGCCCCCTGTGCAAGGCCCATGATTAATAATATTAATTATGGGGAGTTCATTATAGTCTCATGGGGATGTGATATGTAATTCAGCCAGAATTTCACTGTAAATTAGCATTAATGTCCACTTTAAGTACAGTAGCTATCTATAGCAGTGCAGAAGGAGCTGCAGTCAGTATGTACAATAACATCACCTCCTTATTAAATGATGGTAGACTTTTACTTCAAAGAATTATAGACCTATTAGCATTTCTCCTACATTAAATCTTTCCTCTGGTTGTCAGTGTAATATCTGTTGCAACCTACCTACTAGTGCTATTAAAACTTTCCTTGGTGGTGTTAGAAGAGTCCAGCTTCTTGCTGATTTGAAAAAGGAACCAGATCATTTTGAAATCCATTTGGAAGTAGTCTTGATTGCAGTTTCATTAGCAATTAAAAGAGCATGTAACCTAATGGTTTTCCCACCCCGGTCCAGAGTAATTATGC
Organism: Pseudotriccus pelzelni; assembly: GCA_035584735.1. NCBI lineage: Eukaryota > Metazoa > Chordata > Aves > Passeriformes > Tyrannidae > Pseudotriccus > Pseudotriccus pelzelni. The sequence goes on from JAWMRA010000113.1 coordinate 107,849,335, forward strand.
ACAGTGGGCAGCTCTTCAGTTGGTGTAAACCATCGGCGATGTAATGAAAGCAATGAACCTTCACTGATTTGCACTGAGAATCTTGCCTGCTCCAAATTGTTCAAACATATGCCTTCCTAAGGCTATGCTTTATTGTTAACTTGTTTAATAATGAAAAAATAGTTCATCTTACTTGGAATTCCTTTTCCCTAGCTTGCCTTCCAGGAATCCCATGTGAAACTGCCACCGTCTGGCCTCAGTTTCTTCTGAACCACATGTGCTGACTCATTTACCTTTATACAAATGACCCTTATGTATAAACACAGTTTCTTTTCATCCTTTATGTAGCATCTCAGAAACCAGCAGATGCTCAGAGCTACTGCCTCCGTCTGCTGAATCCTGAAAATGGCTGGGAAAACCATAGCCGTGGTGGCCCCAAATATGTATGCTTTTAAGCAACTGGGGAAGCAGCTGGTGGCACTGCGGGAGGGGAGCATCATGCAGATGCCAGAAATCAGCTGAAGGACAGAGCCTTCATTAAAAGACTGTATGTATGTGAAAATACATGGGTGTATAAATAGGAATCCAGTCAAACCGGAAAGAGTAGGAGAGAAGGGTGCAAAACTGGGTGGATTTTTTTTTCCTTTTGGAGGAAGTTGCAAGGTTGAGGAGTTATTGTTCCTACTTACTTGTTTGACTTGCAGAGTTTTAAAAATGCAAGGCTAGAAAGGGCCTCCTGGGTCATTGTCACATCTTCTGCAGTCATGGGTGACCCTGTGTGAAATACCTTTTAGGAGAGTCCAAGGCTCACTTGCCTTATGTCCCAGTGCATACCAGGGGCCACAGAATTCTTCCTCTCTGAAATTTGTCACCTACAGCAAAAGATGGAAAGTCACAGCTGTATTGTGCCAAGGAATAAAACAGGAAAAAAACTCAGGACCATCACCAGCAGCTTAGATCCTCAAAGTTTTCTGTTTGGGAACGTGTTCAGCTCTGTTGAGTTGCCTACCCAAACCAGAGCCAGCTCGAGAGAATTGTAAATCTGAGTCGCTCTGCAGGCGGCTGTGCTGGAGAGCCGGGTAGCAGCCTGCAGCCATTTGGCACCGGAGGATGTGAGTCGGTGAGATCCGGCACCTGTTGGGCTCTGAACACTTTTCTTAGAATCGGCACAGCTGACCGGCTCCTGGGGAAAAGGCAGCAGCTGCCGGGCGGCAGTGGTTAAATATAGGAGATGGAGAATGCCACATCCAACTGGGAAAGGAAAAGAGGAAGACAGGAATTCTTTAGGAAAATTCTTCTTGGTCAAGAGGGCCCTGGGGTGATCAGGGACCAAAGGCTTTTACACCCCCTGTTTTCTCTCTTGTCTGCAACTGCACCTACACTTGCACACTACATCAGCCTCAGATAATGCCCAACGTTGTTTGGCACTGACTGTATTAATGAGTGTCATTTCTGAAATGTTTTAGAGGAGCATGTGAGGGCCCTGCCTCCTGCTGCAAGTCACATATAGTTGTTGAGATGTGTTGTCCTTAATTTGACTTGATTCTCAGTAGCAGTTTTAATAGCAAAAATGCTGTGAAAAGCTTAAATGTGAAGCAATACAGCTTTAGCACAGATGGAGTTTGAAAAGGACATTCAACCTTCTCTAATCTTCAACTGAGATCAGCAAGTAAAGCAAAAGGAAGGACAACCCGAAAGATAATATTTTTCATTGTGATAATCTGCAGTACTTTAATTTCACCGAGGCATTTACATAGCCCCTTTATTGAAGAGTCTGAGTGTTCTTTTTGCTTGAGCTGGAGGACTGTTAAAAAGAAGCAGAAAAGCAAACCCCTTTGCTTAGCCACTTTTCAGGTGGTGTCAGACAACCTCACAGAAAGAGAACAATGTGAGGTTGAGGAGGCTCAGCTAGAGACTGGAAGATTATCCCTATTCTTCAGACAAACAAAACAAAAGGTAAGAAGAAAGAACAGAGAGGAAGAGAGATGCTCCTGTTTTGCTTTATTCGCATGCTGTACACGTACTCCAGATAGAGGCTCACAGCACACAGGTATGGCACAGATCCTGGCCCTGGTGTCCCTCTCCGTTCCATGAGGACATCGGGCCGGCACACACTCCTCTCTTCCCACACCTTCTCCTTCACACTGGGCTCCAGCAGCTCAAGCTGCCTGAGCCTGTTGTGGTGATGATACCATGCACCTAAATTAATTCCAAAGCTGGTCATGCTTGGAATCAGTTAGACAGGAGACAAAAAAGGAAGCTGAGAAAGGAAGAAAATGGGCCAGGTGTGAAACACCTGGCAAGGAGAGGGAGTAGTGGGCATGGTCCTAAAGGTGCCTTAGGGTTCGGTTTAACACAGAGGGTCTGAGGTGGCAGGAGCACCACAGCCCTGCAGGGATCCCTTCTGTCTCCAGCTGTCCATACAGGGTTTCATTATTTGCCTCTTGGCCATTCAACCAAGACAGCATCCAGACTCAGGAAGAGTGTTCCTTTCCATTTCAAGGGCAACACTTAGACAGATATAAAGATTCCTTGGCTTAATATACAGCAACCATCTCACTTTACCTCATTCACTGACTTGACCTTGCTGTGGAGCATAACCCAGGCCCAGGAATGAGCAGTGCTGAGCAAGCATCACATTCACTGTTCACAACCTCAGCATCTGCTGCAAGTTTGGGCCAATAAATCACAAATGCTGGGAGGACAGGACCACCTCCTACCGTGTGTCCTGACAGCAGTTCCCACAGTGGGCATCTGATCCTTGACTGAACCTCAAGGCACTGCCATATGCAAATAGTAGTAATCTCTGGTTTGTTGTTCCTCCAAAGGCAGATGCACCTGCATGTGTCTGTCTGTTTGGAAGCTCAGATAAACCCAGTCGAGGTTTGTTTGCTTTTGCAAGTTGGATTCATCAGCTTGATTTTCAGAATGTGTAAAATACTTCCCAGTTGCTCAGAACGGCTTTTTGCTTTCTTTCTTCCAAATTTGCTTGAGAGAAGGCTTTTTAAAAATACGTAGATTTTAATCTTTTTATATCTTGGATACTGGCCTTCAAAATTGTAAAACATTTCACTTCTGACTCTGACATTTGGAGGGGGTTTTCCATTGTTTCTAGCATAATCATCTCAGAGACACCATGAACAACATAAAAAAGAGTTTTATTACAACTTTTTATGTTGAGCCAGGTAAAAGGAAAGGAACGAGGACTTCAGTAAACCATGGTATTTTAGGAGCTTCTTTATGAAGCCACTCAGACAAACTTCAGTATAGTAATCCCTTCTAGGGCTATCAGAATTGCAGCCTCTACCAACTTCCACACCTTGTCTGCAAGTTACCTTGTTATACTTTTGTTGCATTATTTTTACTTACATACAAATAATTTACAGCTAACATTTATAACAGGAAAAAAGAAAGTAAAAGGTCACTGCACCAAGCAGTCTGTGAGTGCCTCTCTGGTCCTGCAGGCAAAAATAGTGCTTTTCACTAAAGTCAGTGGGACTGTATTCTTCCTAAATTGCTGTACCTGATCAAAAGCATTTGCAGAGCCAGGACCCACACTGTTATTTGAGACTTCAACTACTTCAGCTACAGCAGGGAAAATTATGATTAGGTCCTTGAATCCGTTTCTGAGTGCTGGTCCTAGCTTTTCCACATACGCTGTTAGCTCTTGAGCAGCTCACCAACTGGCCTCCATCTATCATCAGTGGAGGAAGGCATGGACAGAGGGCTGGCCATCATCTCTGTTGATTGTACAGCAAATTTCAGCAACTGGCTTGGGATAGAGGTGTGTTGTTTGGATATTGAGTTACAAGCCTGATACGTCTTGCAAGACTGCCTTGCAGATCTCAGTTTCCTCATCTTATCCATAGTTAAGGGGAAGAGGTGCTTTATGGTTATTTTAGATTTCAAGTTCTTTTTTCAAAATGCAAGTCTTGGGCTTCTGTGTTTCCATTAGAAGTTATTTGAACAGTTCAGAGTTCCCTTCCAACCTAAATTATTCTGCGGTTCTATGAGTCTAAATTTTTGAACACTTCCTTAAAATTAAAATTAGGCTGGGAAAAGCATAACTTTCAACTAGTCACAGAGCTACTTTAAATCTCTTCTTTGAAAATTTCCCTTTGGCTGCTCTCTGAATTGTGCAGTTTGCCCTTCAGGACCCATATGCTCTCTCTCGGCGTATCAGGTTCTCAGAGATAGGAAAAAATTCTGGAAATATTTTTTCTTTGGTCTGCTGCCCAGAACACAAATTTAAGAGACACTCTCTTCCTGTGAGCAAGGCCATTATACTTCTGTATGTTCCTGTATGAGAAGTTGGTATGTTCGATGCTGAAGTCAGTACTACCTGGATATTTTGGGTTAATTAGGCCCCTCAGACCACATCTACACTAATAAATTAAGTGTGTGTGTGATGCATCCCTGCTACAGACATCCAGCTGGCACAGCACAGCTCGCATCCTTCTTGTTAAAATCATGTAATCATCGAGAGAGGGTGCCTGTGTGTAAATATTCTGTTGGGAATGATCCCTGTCCTGTTAGGAAAATGTTATTTGGCCCAGGCCTAAACCACATGAGTGGCAGAGACAACTGAACTGTAGTGGAGAAAAGTGTTCCCTGGCAATCTTGAAATTTCTAGTACAGATGTACCCTTGGGGAGCCCATGCTTACAAACTTCTGGGTCCTGAGTTCCAAGTAAAGGCATAGTCTTCCCTCTTCTCTCTGCATGCTTTTGTGTCTGGTTTCATTTCTTTGGGTTTTGGTTTCTTTCTTTCTTTTTTTTTTTCTCCATACTCACTCTTAAAATGGTTTAGGTTTTGTACTGTCGCAAATTTTGCTTATTACCCCCTATTTCATTTGGTCTCTATGACGCTTTCCATCAAATCTTCCTAATTCATTAGGACTAGGAATGACAGCATGCTGTTCCTTCAGCCCACATATGGACAGCATCAGATGGACAACATCCTCTGTAATACCATCTGCCAGTAGAGAAGCTGAACCTTTCACTTCCAGTCCTGGCTCCTTGCCCAAATTAAATAATTGAGTGTAGACTGACCACCATGGTTTCTGTGAATTAACCGCTAGAGGGAAGAAGGGCAGACTTAGCTTATTTCATTTTTACAGACTTTGTACTCTACAAAATTTCTTATATTTTACGCAGCTGTTTTTTGTAGTTCTTCTCTTTTCTGTAAACTAAAACCAGTTTTTATACAACCCTTACTTGTTGCATCCTTTTTGGTGCATTGGTTATGGGCTATTCATCACAGACGCTGTCTCACGGTTTTGTTTTTATGAGGCATCTAGTAAACTGTCACAGTGTTTGCAGAACATATATTGCATTTGCACATGGTATGAAATAGTGGATTTTGGAGTTCATTTTAGTAGCCAGTCCTCCAACTATTCCTGCTCCATAGCTTTAAGCGCAGCAGAAGCAGAAGGCAGTCAAACATTGCAATGGCATGTTATTTCATGTAAGGATTTTTTTTTCCCCTGCTTTCAAAACTAAAAAACCACTGCCAGCAGTGGGAATTGATCAAACCATAACATTTGTGTGTGACACCCTAATAGATGCTATAATGCCCTTAGCTTGGCTTACAACATGGCAGCTAGACAGGCATATTAGCCGCATCCTTTTACATGCAGACCTTGCTGTTAAATCGTGTTTGGCTAATCTTCCCTTAGGGGAAATTGGATTTCAGCCCCTCTCCCACCTCAAACCCCACTGTAAGATATAAAATTGGTTTTTAGAAGTCTCTTTTTCTCTAAGGCACTTTAATTGGCATAAGGCAGTTGCTCCTATAGAGAGACTATCGATTAGCATTTTTATTTTGCTATACTTTAAAGTACACCACTTTCAAAAGCGTTTCATGAGCTACCAAGGCAATAAACCTCGCAGTAAAAGGCCAGAATTGGGACTGACTTGACTTGCCTACTCCTACTGGTCTCGTTTGGTTTATTTCTTTATTTTTAAAACTGGCAAATGGCTGAAGCTGTTTTTCATCAGACTTCTCACCATCCCTTCAGTGAAACCCGAGCTGGACATTGGAGTCGATGTCAAGTGCACAGCAAGATTTGCCTCTGGGGTTGAAGGACCCGGAGTTCCAGGTACCTTTGTCCAGGGCAGCATGTTCTTCAGTTCCTGTGTCAGGAAAAAAGCAGGCACAGTCTGTGCTTTGTCTTCCCCTCCTTCCCCAGCTTTGGAGTTGCTGACAGTACTGTGGCACCAACCCTGAGGAAGTGGGACAAAGTCATTAGAGAAAATAGATTAGGGGGATTTTTCTACGTGAAAATATGCATGCGTCTTAACATCTCATTTGATATTTCCAGCATACTTCATTAGACTTCCTAAAATGTCTTTAATGCATTATTTTGTCCCTGAAAAGATGTTAAAATGCTTCTTTTAGTCCTCAACACTTATTTTCAGCATGAGTACATTGGTGACCACTCTAAGGGCTTTGTTCCTTTAGGCTTTCTTTGTTCCCAGAAATTAAATAAGTTACAATTTTAAATGTGAAAGTCCCTGAAGTTAAGTCTGGCTCATGTCTGTGTCAAACTCAGTTTTCTCTTAGTTAATGGGTTACTGACAGCCTGAAGTCAGGAAGTTATATGCATTCTAGCTGCAGAGCATGTCCCAAATGCCTCGTTTTTTCAATTTATCTTTTGTCTTTTACTGGCTGTCGTATCCTAAAAACAAAAATAACACTTGGCCTCTTTCTGCTTGCCAGCACCAGTGAAAATAAAATTTAAGTATGTAGATGGCAACACTATGTGTTCGGAAACATGTTTATTCATTAAAGCAAATACTCAAGTTGCCAGAGCTTTATAGCTTTGTAGCAGTAGAGTACATGAGTACTCAAGAGTAAAAAATATTGAGTGAAAACAATTTGGTAATCCCAGTCCAATCTTGTTACGTTACTTATCATCAAAATCCAGGTCTTGGAGGCAAAATAATTTTGACCTAAGACAAAGCATTTGTGTATTTACTCTGTGATATTTTTTTATAAAAACTGTCGTGGGGGTGCATTGCTTTGCCTGGATCTTGTGGTTAGTGGTACTTTGCATCCATCTATGCCACTGAGACAGATTTAATTTGAAAGTGTTTCAGAAGCGCCTTTTCACCAATCAGACATTAGCTGTACGAAATCACCATGAACTGCTTTGCTTTCTCAGCATGGCTCAGCTTTATCCTCAGTCAATAGACATCTTATCAATCCTTGTTCAAAGACATTCTCTTGCTTCCCCTGGGCTAGTGCTGGTGATAGATAAAAAGTCTGCAAGCTTGAGTTGTGATTTGTTAGTCCCAAGTTATTTGAGGCAAATGGATAATAAACAAATTTTGAAAGTCCACCCAGTTCATTAAAACTTGAAGCAGTCATTTGAAAGTGTGGTGGGGTTTCAGAGGGCTCTCAGCTTCACAGCATGGCCCATGATGATGCATGTGCAAACCAAAATTTAATATAAAGTACACTTCTTTCATCTTCACAAAGAGGTTTTATCATACAGCCTTAAAGACCTTTAGATCTTTCTACATCTGAAAGGAAGATCCAACATATCTTGAATTTCTCAGTATAGATTCAGAACCCCTTTAGCGACTATTCCTTTGAATATCTGGGTTAACTCTCATTTTTGTTTTCTATTAAAGTTTCTTCTTTTATTACCTTTATACTTACAAAGGTCATTAGAGGATTATCCCTAAACTTTAGAATATGAGCAGTTTCTGACAGCTCCTGCTATTTCTCTTCCTATGGTTAACTTGACTTTTCACTTGAACCAAAAAAATAATTCTTATCATTGCTTTATCTTAATTCTAAAAATTTCCCTGAAGAACATCTTCAGTTTTCTTTAGTGTCAGTGTGAGTCTTCCACCTCGCATCAGACAAATGAAAGGTTTAATAAGAACAATTTTTCCTTGTTAATATTAAGAACATTCTACAGCTGTGGGTCAAGACTGCTGTTTTAGAAGTAATCGTAATCTGTGTGTGTGCCAAACCAGATTTCTTTACCCATCCACTAAGCTTTCAAGACAGCCATTAGTCTAAAATAAGCATCCATTTCCAACTGGGAAGATTATAAAGAATTTCAGAGAAGGCTGGGCCATCTGAGGATGCTCCAGTACAAAAAGGCGAAGCATCTAAAACAGGGGGAGCTTTACTCTCGTGGGCCAACATGCAAAGAAGTTAAGAGAAATGACTGTGTATTAGCAGTGATGTTAATGTTTGTTATTGGAGTGCAATGACTGGAAAAGTACAGGTAAATGGTGAAATGGTAAAAATGGTAAATGCTGAAATGTGATATATCTGCCATGTTGTTTAGCACATCAGAAATCCAGATGCACTGTCATGGAGAAACTGTCCTACTGCTGCCTTAGTTGCCATTACTGCGGACAAAAAGCTTCTATAGGCAAATTAGTCAGATGTTACCTGCCCTGGATGCCTGTTGTAGGGCCTGGCATAATAAAATTCCCCCAGCCTGATCCAGGTTCCCAAAACACAGCAGCAGAGGAGTGCCAGAATATTTCCTGAATTAATTTGAAAGATTCTGACTGTGGATTCTGCCTTGTCCTTCTTCTGTTCCTCCTCCTCCTTCTCCTGCTTCCCTATCATCTTTTTTACTTTGTTAGAACCCACACACTACAAAGAGATTTGGAAGACATAGCTCTCAGATTACAGTTTCCATGTTGTTGTTAATCAAAGGTTGCAATAAAAGTCTCCAGAAATAGACTAATGGGGGCAGTATTCTGGAGGGCCCCAGTCTGTCGGGATACCAGAGGCTCAGGAATGCCCGTGGGATATAAGCAGATCGCAAAGAAGTGTTAGGAATTCATGATAGAACATTGGAAATTCAGCTGAGTGAATAAATATACTGTCTTTCTGCCAAATTATTTATGGTTATTGAAACTAAGGGAGTGTTTTAGTGGAAAAATTACATTATAAGGCATAGAGCTATTATAGTCCTCCCTAATGGTGCAGGTGATCTCATTTATGATTATGAGAGGTGGAGAGAAAACCTACAGACATAAAGGTATTATTTTTGTTTAGCTGAAGGAAGCAAGGCATGTCTCAGAAACAGATGTGCACAAAAATGTATGCATGATTTACAGCAATTATGTATGTAAACTTGATAGTAATGCATGTGGCAGATGACTAAAGACCTAAGGGGTAGCTTGCATATGCAGAATTATCCACTGATTCTTTGGACCTAGTTTCCACACCGTGATGTGACCAGATTAACTCCCACCCCTGTGGAACTGAGATCCTTAGAGAAAACTGTAGGGTTTTACTGTTCTGTGATTCTCTCATCTCTCTCATCTCTTTAAACAAACATTCTATTTTATCAACCTGTGTTACAGGTAAAAAAGTTTAAAAATAGTTAAAATAGTTAAATTGAAACAGTACTCTGAGCTGTCTGCCTTGCCATCATGTCTTGTACAGTAGTTAGATCTCCTTTTTACAAAAGAAGTAGAAGAAATTCTGCAGGAGGCACTTGCAGGACCTCTCCTAGGCTTATATAGCTTATTGCTTTCATTTGAAATCTCCTTCTATTAATATTTCATAATTTCAGAGTAGAAAGAAATCCGTATGGCAGAAGGATGAGAATAACAGGATTTTCTCTTTGTTTACTTTTTATGCAGGGTAGCTGGAAAGGTAAGTAGGGTTTCTCAGGGAGTAGGGAGGATTTGATTGATTTTGTTATAAAGGTTTTCTCTGTTATTGCCATTTCAGCATGTTCACTTCCATCCAAAATCACCTTGTATTGAGAGCTGAAAGAGATTTCTAAGACTTCTATAAGGTCTGAAGCTTAAATGATCAGAGTATTTTGGTATCAGTGGGTCTTGCTATTGTTCTACTGTTTTTTAATTTGATTAGTCCATATAAGCGAAAGTTTGCAAGGAGTTCCTGTTCTCAGAAACTGTCGTTTTCCCACCAATTTCGTTAAATACCTGATGAATAGAGAAGAGGGGATTTTGCATTGCCTCATATGTTCCACTGAGGAAATGCGGAACATCTCAGGAGGATTAGGAAAGCCTCACTTCTATCAGAGTCTTCCTGAAAACTGAAAAATGCAACCACAAGGCTCTGTCTTTAGAAAACCATCCTTGCATGCTCACAGACCGACTTTTTTTTCTGGGCTGAATGTCTGGTGATCAAATATTGCTCCCCCTACATTACACTGATATATTGAGTGAGGCATTTGGCATTTTGATTGATAAGCACAAAAACCAAGTAATTGCAAGGGTGCCAAGAAATTTTAGTTAAGAAAGAGCAGTGAAGATTCTTGAAGTTAAGTATCTGCAGAGGACATATTTTACCGTTGTATAGGCCATCAGATTTTTAGATGCAAAGCAGGGCTGTCACTGTGCAAGGCCCCAACTGGAACATGTCCCTTCCCACTCAATCCCCCACTCTTTAGACAAGGAGGCCAAGACACAAAGCTGTGGTGACTTGCTAAGGTTCACAGGGCAAATCTGTCACACAGCTTTAAATCGCAGCACTTGGTCTCAGCAATCTGCTCCTCTCTTCCGAAATGAGAGTAACACATGTTCATGCACATACTCATTTAGATCTCAGTCCCGAACCTTGATTTACCAACAGGGTTTTAACTTTTCCTCCCATTATTCCCACACATGCTCCATATTTTCCCCCATATAGGACAGAGTAAGTGCCATCACAGTCCTGCAACAACCCCTGAATAGCTCTGCAGGCATTCAGCTTGACATGTGGGAGTTCTGCAGGGAATGTATGTTTGTGGAGGATTAGGGACTTGGAGTAGGTGACACTTCATGATTTTACTGGCCAAACGATTCAAGCTGGCTTTGCAAATTACACATCAGCATCCTACTGCATTTTTCTGGAGGCTGCATTAGTTTGAGTAATCTTGAATGTGGAATGAGTTCCTTTTATTCTGTCTCCAAAATTGTTTTCTCTGAGGTTGGATACTGCAGTTTCTGCTGGTCTGTGATGCTAGTGTATTATGTTGTTACCATGTGATTATATTTTTATTCTAAAATGACAATAAATAAAAAATCTTCAATGCAGAGAATGAGGACAAGTCGGACAAGACTGCCTGCTAAATTACTTTCCATTCCTGTGGTGGTTTCTCTGTGATTGGATTAAAAGAAGTTGTCAGTGTATGCTCATCCTGTCCCCTGGCTAGGTATAAATAAAGGCTTGGCAGGTTCTAGTACAGCATCTCGTTTAACCTCTACAAGTACCAATATTTACTCTGAAATTTAAAACAATGCATTCAGCCTTTTCTTACTGGAGGGCAGCAGGAGTACAAAGTGGCCAGTCATGTCCATGGCGTGTTAGCTCTCCCCGTGGGCTTTGCCTTTCATTATCTCTTGCTGTCTCCTTTTGTTTAATGTAAGAACTGAATTATGAACTGCTCAGGAATTCCAGACCCATTACTGCCGTCTGCTTTGCAGAGAGCTCTCTTTTAGGTATTCAGTGATCGCTTTCTCTTGCCCCCCAGACTGGAACTAGAAATGAGACATTTGTCATTCTGTATTTTCCAGCAGTTGGGCATTGTGACAGCCACACTCACAAATTTGTGGAGTTGTGTCCATGCTTTGGTTATGCTAACCCGTTCCTCTGCTTCCTCTAACTTTTGCTGTTGCTGTTGTCAAGAGTACAAAGGATTTAATCATATGTATGGGTAAAACAGCATAGAAGAAAACACTTGAAAATTCAGCATACTCGAAAGAAAATTTACTTATCAAATTTAAAATAAGAGTGATACTGGACTGTATTTCCCGCACATTTTCTCATTTCAAAACGGCATCAAAATCCTTACAAAACTGTGTGAGTTTTCTAAAAAGTGGATTTTTACTGAAAGAAAAAAAATTCTTCACCTCTGAAATGGTCTTTATCAGGCAGCCTGGAAAGAAAATACACAACTCAAGAAAGCCACTGAGTGTGCAGCAGCAGCAAAAAAAAAAAAAAAAAGAGATAGTACCTCTGCATGGTCGAGATATTGAAGCAGACCCTTCTGCCCATTCCTTTGTTCCCTGAATCCCTATAGACCCTTGCCTTCTCTTTTCACTCTGACACTTCTGCAAACCCTTTGAGCTGCTATGGCTTTCTCCAAACCTCAGTCTGTCTCATTGCTGCCCTCCAGCCCTGGCACTGCAATTCACTCTGCTTGCTTTTATTTTCTTTCACCCTGACCATTCTCTGTCCCCCTGTCCCCAGAGAGACTTAGGCATTAGCACACCAACACACCAGAATCATGCTCTGGACTGGATTAGCAGTTCTGAGCTGGGCTTTAAGAACAGGGATCACAAGAGGCAGCCGGCACAGCAAGACATCACACGTAGGACGGATAATAGGAAAGAAAAAAAACATTGGTACATCTAAAATCTCACCTCTTTTGAAGACTTGGGTCCCTTTTGGGAACTTGGATTCACACCCTCAAACTACGTCATTTAGATCTCTAATTCATGTATGACCAAGTAGAGGGGAGGTGGCAAGGAAGAACAGTCTACTGGGTAGACACCTTGCCTGATAAACAGGAAACTCAGACTCAGTCCCCTCCTCTGTGTTAGAGACTCAGACTGCTCTCCCACCTACTCAGGCAGCCTCAGTAGCCTCTGGGTGGACACTGCCTGTTGACACTAGGCTGCTCTTTGGGGCAGTCATGGGGCTAGAAGATCAAGTAGGGAGAGCCATTGTGGTTCGCTAAATCATCTGTGAGGGTTGGAGAGAACCCTCTTTGGAGCTGTTGGACAGTAAATGCCTGTTTTGTATGAAAAACAGATGTTACAAGGAAGTTGCACCCCCAGCACATCCCTCATGGCAGAAACAAGTGGGAAAGTTGCACAGCTGACAGCAAAGAAGAAAAGCACAGGGCTTGGTTTAACTGCAGATCACAAGGGGTCTCCCGGAGCAGTGAGATAAGAAGGCAGGAAATCTGGAGATGTGGGACAGTGTATGGTTACTGTCCGACCTTTCCACTGGCCATCCAGGAACCAGGCTTAGATATACACCTAGGTATCCTCATTCTGCTGGTTACCCTTAATGGTTGTGATTGGAGTGTTATTTCCCTTTTTAACCTCACTAACAGTCCAACCCCTCGGGTCATGCTGTGGTGTGTGCTGGATGTGTGTCCAGCTAAGTCCCCATCATAAATCAGGCTGGCAGGACAATCTGCAAGGAGTCTGGGTATCACTGTCCTCCTCTTTAATCTGAACTTCTTGGTGATATTCTCAGTATGTGTCCCAAAATGATTTGATCGAAAGGCTAAAGCTATCATTCCCTGAAGATGAAACAGGCTCCTAGGTGACTAGCTGAGAGATTCTGTCAAACTGACAAGTTTAAGGTTGCCAAGATTTACTTTATTATATATATAATGTAATTAATGTAATGTGAGATACATGTATATAATTAATAGTGTTAGGATGTCTGTAGTCTTGCGTTAGTTAATAAATAACCCAAATTCATAAAAAAACAAAGAGGGCCACTCTTGGAGAGAATTGTGAAACAGAACAAGGAGGGGGCTGCAGCTTTCAGTACACGCTGTTGAAAGAATCAGATTTTTTGAGTTCCCTGAAAAATATCTGGCCACAGTGGTGAGTTAAGAAACTCATAATGATCTGTGATGTCCTATGGGATTTGTATTCTACACGTCTAAAGGAGACCCTTCTTTTATGTGTGGGTATCACAGCTGAAATTAGGGAAGCATCCCTGGTAAAGATTCTGGAGGTAGAAAACTGGCACACTGGAGGTTGCCTCAAGCGTTGCCTTCTGGAACGTATTGGCTGGAAATGAGATCAAAATGTCATGTCTCTGTGTGATGGGGTTGTACTTGGGCTGATTTCAAGGTCTCAGCTGTTAAAATGGGTCTGGTACAAACCTTGTTGAACAACGGCAGGCAATCAGAACAACTGTAAATCAGTTGTGAAATACAGCCTGATCTGCATACTTTCTGTTAAAAAGTCTTTCATAGTTTAAGCTCTTCAAGGCTCAAAATCTGTTAATAATATGTAATACACAACCTAGATGTATAAATTAGTAAATCCACACTATCAGAGCCTTCATTCCACAGAGTATCAGTCCTGCCCTGGCTATATCCAAGCCCTGTTTCTAAATCAAATGCATGAAATATCTGTCTGGCTTTCTTTCTGGAAGACGTTAACTTGGGATTCTGTTGTTGCTACTGAAGAAATTGCCCTGCTCATACTGACACAGTGAAGGGGAAGAAAGTTTTACAGATGCTGCTAGAACCTTGCATATATCTGTGTGTTATCCACATTAAGACTGAATAAAGGGAGAATCAAAGGGAATTTTAAGTGTCATAAAAAGCCGGTCATAGGAAGCTGTGCAAAATTAAGGTTCAGAAATGATGGTTACTTCATAGCCATGAGCGAAGGTCCTCCAGCTAGACCTTCCTGCCTAAAGAAAATATATTCAATTCCACTGCCTTTAGACCAAAATAAATGAAAGGAGCAGGTAAACAAAAATATATTTAAAACCAAGAGGAGAGTTTTATATGGGAGGTGGTGTGTGGAAGGAGACCACAAGGTTGCAGAAGGTCTTTGCTAAGGGTATCAAGAGGAGAAAAAATAGATATATCCTCTTAAATCTGCAGTGAGTCACCACAGGTCATGTTTTATGGGGGTTTTATTGCACGCTTCATGTGTACCTTGGGGGATAAAACCATATGCATCTGATTAGATTACTTAGTACTGGGAGTGTAAGGTAAAAGCATAAATTGAATGCAATTATTTTTAAAGGAAATTATATTCTGGCTGCTTTCTGTTTGTCTGCTGTCCTCTATCTTTTTCTTTTTTATTGTCTCTTTTATCTTTGGTTCCAAGGTGGCTTTCACACCATATCTACCTTGCAATCCCCTAGTTTGTATAAAGGCAATTCACAGCTCAGTGCACTGCCTGTCTTCCCTGATTGTTTACAACTGGTTTATTAACCAGACTTTGTCCTGGACTATCTGTGCTTGATCGGGAGGGAGTAGGAGAACAGAGTTGTTCATTTTGCATTAAGCATGTGTGCTGATGTGGAAATACCCACCCATACCCCTCAGCAGAGATATCTGTTAAAATGAAACCAACTTTTATAGAAAAAAAAATTAATTTATTACCAATGCAAGGTTATTACTTGGACCATATAACCCAGTGTAAGTATATGATATTGCCTCCACCTAAGAGTCCTGTATTCCTGATTAAAAAGTGCCAGAGGGGAGCATATGCCTTGCAACCACTTATCTGCCCCGTTTTCAATTTCACCTGCTACAATATTCCATTTGAACTCTTTCTTAGAATTTTCCAGCTGAAGTGAAATATTTGACTTTCTCATTGGGCTGCAATTCTGGGGTGAGAGGGCAGGGGCTTGAGAAATTTCTTCCTTTTCCCTGCTGCCTGGCTGTTCCTTCCCCCAGAAATATGTTGCCGTAAGTGCCTTTGGCAAAATAGTGATTAGCTGTAATGAAGATCTGTCTGAGAGAGATTACTGACTTTATGAGGTGGCATTTTTCAATGTGACTGTGCTTGCACCTTCCAGGCAGTTTGCTTTCTCTGTCCACAATTATATTTATTTTGTTCTATAGTTTTAAATACCTAGGTTAGACCAGGCTGATTTATTAATATTATTTAAGTAGACACAACGTAATATATTGAACCCGATGTTCTATTGTTATGTATTATCATCTTTGGCCCCTACAATAATGAACCCATGTATAAGTATCCACTTGCTCCCCAGATTCCCAAGAAGAGAGTTTATGCTTTGCAGCAAGATTGAAAAATGGTTGAGAGATATATCTAGTCTAACGATTTTAGGATCTCCCCTGGGCTCCAGACATGTTTTCTGGGGTGAGATTCATCTCACCTTACTTCAGGCAGTCTACAAGGTAGATGTTGACATTTGAGGTGTTTGTCATGGGCTGTTTTTCCTGATAGAAGATCTAGACAAGAACGTTAAGAGAGCCTGTGGCAATTAGCCTGATCCTCAAAATGTGAACTGTACATGTGACTCCTTTGGCTCTGTTGACTACATCTCCACTGTCTGTTGAGAGAGCCCAGCTAGAGACATTTACACCAAGTCACATGGATCACAGCCCTTTTGTCCTACTAAAATGCTGGTGGTTAACTGTCTTACCATCAGCTCAAGATGTTTTTACTCAAAAACAGTGATTTACCACCTCCTTTATTTGGTTGCTGTGAGCAAAAATACCGTCTCACCCGCCCTTTCCAGCTATCATGTTCGACATGTATGTCTCTCTCCTCACAGTCAGGTTGAATGCAGTACTCTTGCTGGTTTTTCTGCCTTTCCATGATCAAGGTCATTCTCACGGCCTGAGCTCTTTTCCTGTCTCTCTTCATCTCATATCTCAGCCACTAGAGCTTCATATTGTTTGACTTCAACATGAACAGGCTTGTTCCTTTCAGAGCTTTCAAGAAGGCTACTGGAAACACTGTAGACTTGTCTTCAGGTTGCCCACCTTCATTAATCTCTCTATTGCCCTTATTCTACTTCATCGGATATGTTACCTGAATTCACATTAAAGGTCCTTAAAAGTCTGTCTGTGCCTTTCCTGTCTACCAGTTTATAGTCACTGCTGTTAACTGTTGAAGGAACTGCTGTGCTCAGACATCGTATCAAAGACACCATCTCTTTCCTTTTCAACCCAGCACTATCTTTTCCCATGCTGTTTCTTATACCCAGAAAGTGGGCCTAAAACACTTCTAAGAGCACCACATTATTATCCTTCCAGTTCATCTGGAAAAATTTCCTCTTTCATGTTTAGCAGGGACTCACAGGCAGCTCTAGGAGATCAGTGATCAGACACAAGCTGGATCGCCACAGGGACAGCTCCATGTCCGTGGCTAACACACACTTCGACACCTTTGGGCTGCCTGTCCCCTTGGAAGAGTCTCATCATCATGATTTCTCCCCTGGAGCCAGGCAGCGTTTTTGGCCATATGCAGTGGTCCTTATCTTCGTTTCCATTTTGACTGAAGCTCTGCATGACTCCTGTTACAAGGTTGGTGTTCATGTTTTGTGTTGCTTGAACAAACTTTATTCTGACTTGCATTGCCCTTCCTAGTTTTCACCCATTCATTTTCTGAAGCAATACTCCCCTCCACCACACACTCACACCCACACATGCTGCAAAAATAAGGAGAAATAATTTACTTTTTCTTTTAAAATGTGGCTACATGCAGGATTGACCACGTCTTCACCTTTTGAGAGCATCACTCTGTTAACATCATTTTCAATAGAAGTCTTTATCTGCGCTTTTACAGGTCTAGCCTTTTGAACCCTCGGCAGTATGTTCTTGGACTTTATGATTTTAACCATATCCATTATTATCTAAATACTTGGGGAAGCAGGCAGGGGAGGGAAGAGAGAATGACAAGTGACTTCTTAAGGCGCTGTTCTCAGTAGCTCTTGACAATATACATTAGGAACAGCAGGGAGAACAGCTTTCATGGTAGATCTGAGCCTGTTAAAAAAGAAGTTATGGTGCATAGTCTCCAAAAAAAAAAAAAAGAGGGGGGGCTGGTTCATATCCGTCACCATCAGTCTTGGCATTTCGTATTTGTGTAGGGTGATCCTGTAGTGCACAGTCTAGACAGAGTGGTGTCAGGTTTGCCCCTGCTGCTTTACAGTCATGCTGGCTATAGTTTGCTCATGAACAAAATCTCTTTAGGTGTTCTGAGATGCACAAGACTTAAGATCTTTAAATGCTGCTCTCTAGAGTCTATGTTCCTATTAATGGGCCCATAAAGATCCCCTTATTTATTATTGTTTAATTATATGCAACCTGTTGCTTCAAAATAGCTGTGCATAATTGCTGTTTATTTCTGAGCTGGCTTCTGTGTACATGTATTTAAAACATTTTGCGTTTAGTGAATTCTGTGTTACTCATGTTCAAAGTTACTTTATTTTCCATTGTCTTTTCTCTAAATGTTCTTTTGATATTTAGAGTGTTAGTGATGATATTATTACATTGCTGTTAGCTATTGAATGAATGATTGCTGTTGTATTCTGAATGTGCTGATGCTGAAAATCTGTGATATAAATAAACTTCCTCTGGTAACATCATTATAATAGCACAAGCAGCAGAAATTTATGGAAAGAACAGATTAAATGCTTAGACTTAAATTCTTCAGTGTGCAACTCTGCTTAAACTGCTGTGTCTGAATTTTGGGTTGCTGAATCAGGTGGAAAAAATCAAACTGACACATCGCTTGTCTGTGCATTTTTACTATGATATATTATGTTACTAAAAGAAAAAGCTCAAAAGCTACCATTGATAATCCTGGCTAAAACTTGGAACATAAATTATTAAGATCTGTAGTTTCTTTTCAAAATGGCCTGGGACTTAATGCATATATCACAGCAAAGAAATGTAACATCAATATGTACTTACGCATTATAACACGAGACATTTTTATGTATGTAATAAAGCATTCACTATGTAACAGTTTATCTAAGCAACAGATACGAAGGTTGAGAAATTCACACAGTTAATGATATTTATTTAGCTAATTAACAGCTAATCGCATTAATCATAAAAGGCATGAACATTTAAAAAGTAATTTATTATTGAATATGAAAACTATTTTCAAACTTGCTTTCCAAACTATATTTTGTTTATTTATATTCATAAAATCTCCCAAGATACCCAGTCTCGGTATTTCACATACTCGTCCTGTAAATTGGAAATGCAGGATGGAAAGTATTACACTGGAATTTACCAGAGATACACACACCTTCACTAACCATCTCCAATTACACTGTGTAATCACTCCGAGGCTTGGAAAATGAGACTCCCAAAGTCAGGGGTGCTTATCTCTGGATTGCTATAGTCACCTACACCTTGTGTGGAGCTTCAGGATTTCCCAGAAATGGGTTGCAAGGCAATATTATAATTATGCAATAAGATTAGTGCGCTGGTCCCCAATGTTTGCTGCCCCTTGGCAGCAATACTGAGCAAGTAGTGTTGTACAGTGGGATCATAATTTGGTCTCCCTGTCAGCCTTAAGTGTTAACTCCTGAATTCCCTGTGGCTAGGAGCAATGCTGTCCATTAACAGCCTGTTGGGAATTAGTGAAAAAGCTGAAGACATCACCAATGTCTGTGTTTCTGATTCAGTAGATTTGTTCTCTTCCTTTCAGTAACTTTTTTATTCCAAGTTTAATAGTGCCCAGTGAGACTCACTAATAAATGAGTGTTCATTTCCTGCACAGGTTTTGTCAAATTTGCCCTATTATCTCCCAGGTTCAGACTAAGAGTAATAGAGTGACAAGGCCCATTTTTGAAAATTGAGGAGAGGGATACGTGTCTCTCTGGGGAAAGAGCAGGAAGACGTGAATAAAGGCAAAATTAAAGTATGAAATTGAAAAATAAAATAAAGTAACATTTTACCTATATTTTTCAAATGTTTATTTGTAACTGCATTTAAATTAATCGAAGTAAATGACTGAACTCAGCAGGTATGCGAGAGATGAAATTATAATCATTCAGAGAAAGCAGTAAAGCAACACATTAGCAGTGCTGTGGAGATGGCTGTGTGGGAGGCATTTTCATACCAAATCTTTTTTTTAGTTATTTTTAATTGTTTCAGGAAAAAACTACATCCCTTCAGGGCTTTGGACTAGAAGAGTGGGTGCTTGCTTTCTTTCTGGTGATGCATTTTAAAATGGGCTATGTTCTCTATGGCCATTTTAGAGTTATCATACTGTAGTACAGTGGTTTACACCAGCTGAATTTTTTTCCAAATTATGTTTGTCTGGTTTGGTGTTCATTTTCGATGAGCTGAGTGCTAGTTTATTACAGGAAAGGAAAGCCTTTGGTCAGTAACTTAACTCCAAACTGACTTGGACCTTAATCCTGCAATGATTTATTTACATATTTAATGTGTCCATAGAGCAGCCAGTGGGCATGGAGTCTGTGCTTTATGGAACTGCCTTCCTTTGGAAATGGGAGAGAGATCTGCTTATGGCAATAACTTGAAATACTCACTTAAAGTGGGTTGAAAAACACACAATTAAACACATGTTTGAGTCTCATCATACTGCAAGACTGTTTCCAAATATTCAGAAATTACCTGGGTTTAAATCTCGTATAAATGCAGTTAGAGATGAAGAAATTCAGTGTAAAAATAATGAAGCTGTATATTTATATGCACATGTACAATTCAGTATTGGATCATTTCACTCAAATTCTGAACATAAGTTGCATTTCTCTTTTACACATAAAAAAGGAAACTGCAGTTAAGCCATATTATGATCTAAGTGTATACTAATATATTGCAATCTGTGTGCTCAAAATGGTCATTTTAGCTTGCAAGTATTTGTACATTTAAAATTATGGATAAGGTCATATAGATAAGGCCAACAAGATTGTAAATTTTTATAGTCCAGTTGGATTATAAGAATTACGTGTATTTTAAAAGTATATGTGCCTTTATAAACTAATCTGGGTACCTAGTTTAATCGAGAATAGCATCTTTTCTGGATTTTTGTGGTGGGGGAGTGGGAAGAGAAAGGGGAAAGTTTTTCTTCCCTCCTATAGAATACTGTAAAGAGATTTTAAAGGAGGAATTTTAAATTATATACCGAGGTTATAATTTTCCATGAAGCCATATGGAACTCAGCACAAAGTGCTGATGACTTATTTTCATGTAAATTCTTCATCTTGATGTAATTCATATGGCATCAGCACTGATAAGTAATCAGACCTTTCTGATAAAACCTGAAGCACAGAAGAAGAATTGAATGCTGTGCAGTTAACTCTTAACTGTAAAGCCATAGTATAGCCTTGGTTTCGACTGTATCATCCATAAAATATACAAGAAACATGTAAACCAGAGTGACTGCAGTACTTGCAGCCTGACAGTAGCTCATGGGGCTGTACAGCACAGGATTGCTGCTGTGGGACATGACCCACTGGAGCCATCTGAGACTGACTTGAAGCTTGCTAAGCTCCTGCCTGGCACACTGACCTCGGTCATGGGGCAGCAGTGTATTTAATATATAATTAAAGTTATGCAAATGAGTATGGGCACCTTGCTCACTCAGACTTGAGGATTCTTTGTTCAGATCCCAAATGAATTTTGTTTGTGTGTGTATCAGTGTTCTCTGCTAGCCAGGGACAAAGACTTATTAATACTTATTCAGTCTTTTGTAATATCCTTTGCAATCTTCAAATTAAGGTTCCATGTAGGTATATTGTAGTGTTGTCGGTTGCTCATGTTATTAATCCTGAAATAATAAAATGTGTATTAGATAGAATCAGGGCAGCTCAACTGTATATTGCAGGCTATAAGCTTTCATTAACATCTACAAGAAATTTTTTGTTAACTCAGTGTGTGTAGAGACAGGGAGGGAGAGGAGCTGGAGGGACTGTGATTTGGGCTTGATAAAGAGGATAAAAGTGGAGTAAGATTTGGATTCTGGACAGCTCTGGCTGCTCTTCAGCTTTGTCTTTCAGTTGTCTTCTGGCAATATTTTGTGCTCCTTGCTCAAACATAATTATGGTCCTTTATAATGGTCTTTTAAACATGTGTTTCTTGGGCCAGGTAGGTTAATGTGCAATAGCTTTTTATTGTGACTATTTTTTTGCATTGCTCTCAGCAAACAGGTGAATGCAGTGCTACAGAATGCAGCAGCATTCTGCTGTGATTAAGAAATAGCTCATCTATAACCAGAACAGATCTCAGTCACCGGGAGACTGTAGTGACCAAAAGAGGTATTTAATCACCTGGCTACAATCTGACCAGGAAAGGAGGGCCATTGTTATGGCTGCAATCTGACTGCTGAGGAAAAGCAACCAGAAGTGAACGACTTCAATCCGCCTGCTCCCTCCTTTCTCCAATTTTCTAAATATTTCTTTTGTGCCGCTTTAATTATGATCAGCACAGGCACTTGATAGAAGTTCTTTGTTCTGACAGGCGTGGTGGGTCCTGTGATTTCAGCAGTCCTCTGTCTGGGAATGGTGGAGGAGCAGTACAGAAACAAGAGCAAGATGACAATCTCGGGAGGTGGTTCCCCACACCTTGATGTCACACACACTTGGAAGGACAGGCATGTGTTTATTTCCCAAATGCTTTTGGCTGGAGTGCGAAAGCCCATTACACATGTTGATATGCAGTGCTTGGTGCTTTCATGTTCCTCAAAGGCATCTGATGCTGCTGAAGCATCATGACAACTTGGCTGTCTCTGGGATCAGAAGGTTCAGCATCTCTTGGGCCTGCTGCATCTGCTGGTTCATTTGGCAAGACAAACAGTGGTTCATAGTAACGTCTTCCACCTCCCAAGTTAAGCAGAAGAATATATTAATTGTAGTTATGTGTTGTCATCCGTACACTCGGGAAACAATTAGGGAAAACCTTCCTAATTTTCAGTGCAAGCTGAGCCTCGGGTGTTCAGTAATAAACTAGCAAACTGTGACTTCAGTGTTTGGATGTGTTTGAACCTTGCATGACAGTTGAGCTAAAAATGAAGCAATTGTTTCATTCCTTAATTCTGATCTTAACACTGTATTTGCACAGTTTTCTGAATTTCAGGTTTCTGAAGTTTCCGCAAAGTAGCATTGTTATGTGGCTTAATAGAGGCTTTTGTGTGGGATTATATACGTCTGAGAAAAGGATTCAGCAGATTCTCACACATGAATAGTGCTGCATTTCTTTAGCAACATTTCTCCTTGATCTACACGTTTCATTTTTTCTTACCAGATTACAAAGAGAAATAGAGTCAATAAAGTTGTGGCCAGGGCTAGACAAGGAAACAGCATGTTGTAGAGATGGAAGGTGGAAACTCTGTATGTGCTCTGGCCATGTCCCTTTGGTTTGGCCCAAGGGAGGCTGGGGGGATTGTGCCAGGCCCTGGCGTCATGCAGAGCAGCACATGAATGCCCTAGAGTGTGCAGTTAAGATGAGCTCTGCCAGTTTAAGCAATCAGTCAAACCAGTCTGCCTTCCTCATCAGTTAATGCAATGAATGAGATTCATAATGTACCATGAAATGAGAAGCTTTTCTGTGGAGGTTTAAAAACAGAAATGTGACTGCTTAGATAAGTGCTATACAATTGCTTTCAGTTCCCAATCACATTCTATCAACTTCAGTTAGGTTGAAAACTGTCATAAGATTTGACTTTTGCATTTGGGCAGTGTCTTAAATTGGGGTGTTGGTCATAGGTAAATACAATCTGACCACCAAAATGTGGAAGAAACAGTAGGAGACTTCACTGAGATGTTGCAGTTTCTAAAGCTGCAGGGCTAGTTTACCAGCATTCCTGTAAATCAACTTCTCTATCATATTTTAGGCATTAGAAATTCTGTTATCACACCACTGTGGTTAAAATTCCCATTGCAAATGGCAATTGCATGTTGTAGGGTGTCTCAGATGCCTCATCCATGGTGCTGATGTTGCTTTAGTGCTAATGACAGTATAACTTTGTCTGTATTAACAGATGCACTGGCTTATCTAAGCCTATCATTACAGTAGCCATACGCTTACCGGGAAAGTGCAGTATCCTATTTCACAGAAAGTTAAAGAATTATTGACGGTTTAAGGGACAGCATTGTATATAGGAACATGCCATAGTGAAAAAGTTATCTGATGGCTTAGATTTATTTTTTCCTGTTGAGTTTAAATTGTCAACACTCCTTGTAATAATAAAACTCTTTGCATGGGGAGGACTATAATTTAATTTACTACTGTGAATATTGATTCCTGGATAGTACATTCTTTATCCTGCAGATGACCTAGATCCTTGGTTCCCTAAGGGTTTTGAATAATAACAACAGCAAAATGGTCTGGATTACATAAGAGACTTGATGGAGATTAGTTACTTTCTCTGCTGACATTTTAATTTTATTCCTTTAATTTCTTCCTCATATTCCGTGTCTTGCTTTGTAAGTTGGAAACTATTGTCAGATTGATGTTGATGAGCACTGAGTGTTTTAAGCATCATCCTTCCCAATCATACCAAACCTTATGTTCAAAGTAAACCAGAAAAGGCCACGTTCACTTAGAAACATGATTTCATTTCTCATTAATTGAAATGATCTTCACAGAGATGATTTACTCCAAGTCTCTTTATTAGCAGGATGGTTGCCATGTTCTCCTGATGGAATTCCCTTGCAGTAGTCATCATTGTGTAGGGTTGCATCTTCTGTAGAACCAGTGGGAAGTATTCCCACGATGCAGAGATGACGGAGTTCCCCTTGGAATCCACAAAATCCACTATTGCAGACTCCAGTCATTACAAGAAAGAATAAGAACTGCAAAAGTAATATGAGATTCTTGAAAATACAGGGAAAGGCAGGAAACAAGGTCAGTGGAGGGAGAGAGAGAAGACGGGTGTGGGAGGGAAGGTGGAAAGAGTCTAACAGTTGCTTTCCGAATCCCCAGTTAAGGGTACATACAGACCAAATATTCAGGTTTTTGAAGGCTTTGTGGTCATAGGGACCAGTTGGGGTATTGGGAGCCTAAGAGAATTATCAGGTCTTTCAAAAGTCCCTGTCTACCCATGGGAACGTGACAGAATTCTATGTGGAAAACCCAGAACAGAACACGACAGAAGAGCAGAGTTCCAGAATGAAACAGGCATTACTTCAGCAGGATTTTTAGCAGTATTCCTTTGCCCGGTTATTTTGAGCCACTCTAAGGAGATTAGAGCGGCTCGTTACCGACGCCGAGGAGCTGAGAAGGCGAGTTGTGTTCCCTTTTGAGAAAACTGTCACTATCTCTGCGTGAGCTCAGATGGAATTGAATAAAGGTCTGTTCTGTGCTCAGAGTACGGAGCGAGCCCTCTTTTTGCTTTCAGTGGCTGGGGTTAATACAGTCAGCTGGGGGATCCTAAGCCTGTTTCCTCCGTCTTGCAGCCGTCTGCTCTGTGAGCTCAATTGCAACAGGAGATATCGTGTATGTACATTAAAGTCCTATTTTCCCCGTCCCCTAAGCATTTAAGTGCTGCCCACCGAAGAAGCTTTTACCTAATTTAGTGACTGTTTTCTCCTTCAGACACTTTCTAGTCAAGGACCTGATTAACTAGAACTTTAAGATTACAAAAATCTTTCATCACCCTTATTAGAAAGAAGTAGGAAAGATGTAATTGCCTGGGTGGGGTTTGTGATGGGCACGTTTATTAGCATGGAAGATTTCTTATCTATAATGGATACATAAAATTGCTTTTATATAACAACAGAATTCTAAAAATGTTGTTAAGTCCCTGCAAGTTACGTTTTAATTTTGTCTAAAATGGAACAAAAAATCTGACAGTAAAGCTCTGTTATGGACATAGAGGGAGAAATTACTGTATGTGGGAAGTGATAAACCCTCTAAACCCATCTCTGTCTGGCACCACAACTGAAATATGAGAAACAGACTCTTTGAATAACTGGAAGGTATTTTTATTGAAAATTAAATATTCAAAGTTTTAATAAGAGACTTTTAGGTTAGAAGGTTATGTGGTTTGTGTGCTAGGAAAACCAGGATATTTGACCACAGGTTCAGTTTCCAAGTAGATAATGACCCCAAACATCCTTAGAAATAGTATAGACATTTAGGAGATGGTATAATGAAATCTGAAAAGAAATTTAGGATGGAACAGCCTGGGTTTTAATCATAACCTTAGCCATTTGAAGCAGATGCAGCTTTTATTTCATTCAACACAGTCACTGCTGTTCCTTATATATCTCCAACACTTCATATTGCACAGTATGTTCCTACAACACAGTCTTCAGGCAAAGAGAGAGAAAAACTAATAGTTTTTAGATAGGTGTGGTTTCTTAATTAAGTGTTGCATTTTGAATCATCAAATATATTTAAATTTTAGTCCTAGAAGTACTCGGTGTTATTATTGGACTCAAAATCTAGGTCAGCCTCTTAAAAGATTCTGGGATGGGGACATGTCAGCATTGGGCAAAAGCATTAGCCATTCAAGCTGCATGTGAATATGCAGAGCTTCATATGAATTTTTATTGCATTAAAGAAAAGGGTTAAGGAAAAAGCCAGAAGGGTTTGGCAGAGGAAAAAGAGTATCTGGCGTTTGTAAGCAACAGGATTTTGCAATTTAGCCCATATGTTAATGGCAAAATGAGCCCTTAAAAGTATTCTTTTCTACAATACTTCATTTATGGCTACTGGTTAATAAGGCTACTCTGATTTCAATAGCTGCCTTAATTTAAAATGCTACCTTGATTTTCACAGGAATGGCTCTTATTCCATGAATAAATTATTACTTTGTCACTGTTTTTGTCAGCACTATTAACTATGGAATATATTCTGGCTGGTCATTTTAAGTGTCTTCCTTATCAGTATTGTGCCTGGCATTCATTATCCTCTTATCTCTCTTCCATTTCTCTCAGTAGAGAGGTAATGGATTGATTACTTTCACTGCTATATTGGTCAGGATGTACAACAAATTCTCTTCAGCTCTACAGCTCATTCATCATGGATATCCTTTAATCCCCCATCCCTGAGTTTAAACGTTTCATTCTCTTCATATATATTGGAAATTATTAGCAAAGACTAGAATCCAAGCAGTGCATCTTTTATCACTCCTTTACTGTAAAACATAGTCACTGAGAATCTGGGGGTGGTGTGTCTCAGTTATGTTGCTCAGGGGGGTTTAAGTGCCACAGAACCACTAATTCAGCAGCCATTTGCATTTTCTGAAATACTGACTTCTGTGCTGCAACTGAAGAATTACTGAGAAAAAAAAACAAAAAACAGAAAAGGGCTCTTTGTAATGTGATGCTCCACAGTATGCTGCACATACGTAGTGGTAGTAACAGAATCTCTGCTATATGGGTGCATATTTTTAATTTGTAAATGGCATTTGAAAATAAAGGCATTTTTCTTATTAAAATTATGTGCTGTACATTGTACATACATACATACATACATACATACTATATGGAAAATTCTGTTAGAGTGAGTTGAGTGGGAATCACAGGATTTCCTTACTGTAGCAACAGGAGAACAGAGAGTAGGAGTGCTCTCCTTGGCTTTTATTTTCTAAAAAACTTGTCCTTCCTGGTAAAACTGTTATTGCAGGAGGAATCCAGGAGGCACAGACCAAGAGGGTAGAAATACTGTAGGATGATCTGAAATGGAAATTATACATAAAGACTCTTATAGAGATAGAGAAAGAATTTGTTCCTTCCTGAGGTATATGAAGGACGCACAAAGACTCTGTACTGCAAGGGAGGTTCCCCTGCATATAGTCATGTATAAGATGTAGCTCTGCATCTGAACTCCTCACCCTCCTGAGGGTACATTTGCTTCCCTTGTTGTTGGCACTCTTTCTGATATTGATGCTTATCAGTCTGGTCTGCACCCAGACACTGATGTGAGGTTATACCAGCAACTCTTGTGCAGAAAGGGCCTTAACCCACCCTTTTTGAAGGCACCAGCTTCATCCTAGGGACAGACAAATCTTGACTCCAAAACCAGTAGAGGAAAGAGTCAAAAATCTTACAAAAAAGTATTAGTCAAATATGCAGAAAGACACCAGTCACTACAAATTATCTAACTGTGAGGAGCTATCCCTGAAATCACTGATTTGTGGCTCAGTCTGTGTTACAGTCAAGCCCTTCCCGAGTCTCTTGCTAAAGAGGGCTTCCTGCATCCAGTGAGTTTCACAAGCAGCCTCTCCGATGCTTTTCCCTCATATCCATGCCCTAGTCTCACTCTCCTCATCCCTAAGTATTAAAATCTTCTCAGAATTATCCCAGATGGGTTAGGACTGATAAAGAGCAGAGGACAGATTAAAAAATTGATAATCATATGGTGGTCTGGAAGAGCAACAAGTCCATTCAAATAGGGGGTGGTACTCATGTGTTTGTTTTTAAATAGAAGAGGCATGATACCAATAAATTAGAATCATGAGTCATCTGAAATGCTGTCAGTCTTCAAGTGACAACAGCCATGATGCCTCTGGATAGGGAAGGAGGAGGAAGGAAGGGAATTTTCTAGACTATGTTTCTAAGGGCCTGTATTTAAGCGTGCATCATACAGTGCTGTAACAGCCTACAGAGAGTAGACCAAGTGCAACTGACCCAGTGTTCAAAGATGTAAAGAGATGAAATTTATCTTTTTTATTTAAGGCATAAATAGTAAAGTACTGACACATTTCTACTATTGTGCCCACCCACTGTAAACCACAGAACTGCTTTATTTTTTCCTCAAGAAAAGGGAGAGAGTACTTGTTCCTGATGGCAACACACTTCCTAACAGGAAGTTTTGCAAGAAAAAATATATCACATGTCAAGATCCTTTAAGGCTGTCCTACCTTCTCAATTAAAATTTAAAAAAAAATGCTTATCATTATACCTGTATTCAGTCTCTGGGAAGACAGTCCAGAAGGAAGATTGTATCACTTCTGCTGGGGAGTGAAATCTCTGTAAGCAGTCCCTTGCCTCTTTGACATCTCCTCTTAGATGTCTTGTCAGAGTCTCTGCCTCTGACATCTATTTTCGATGTCTTTTGTAGTTGCTTTAAATGGAACATGGCCAAAAATTAAGTTCTCATCCTTCCCTATGTCCCTTTTATTGTTATCAACAGTGCTGTTATCATCGCTGTCTCTCAGCAGTGGCATGTTCATAGTTACAGTTCTGAGTGTTTTACTTGCCAGAATTTGTCTGGTCAGATCAACAAGGTTTTTGTCACTGCTCTAGAAGTAATTAGGAAGGACAGATTTCTCAGCAAGAGAGAGGCACACAAGCAAATCTAGACCCGTGTTAGGATCCGTGAAGGTTGCTGCTTAAAGGGAGAAGATTTTTAGTAGGGCAGTAGAGCCCAACAGAGAGAAAAAGAATCTTTCTCTCTGTGCTGTTTTAATTTGTACTGAAACTATTAATAGCCCAGGCTTTTCTCATTTCCTGTATTTTTCGCAGTGTGTTGTCCCTTTCTGCTTTTCCTTCCATCAGATTGAAAAAAAGAGTTATTTGTTGTCTTTAGAAATGTCATTTGTCCTGTATCACAGTATTTGATTTCCTGGCACCTTTTGCTTGGCTCCATGGGGATAATGTTGTGTCTCAGCGACCCCATCATATTGTAGTACGACACTGAAATTCTTTCAGGTACGTATGAGAGGGAGAACTGCTAAGAGTTCCATGTTGCACTCTCCCACAAAGAGCACTCTCTATTTCAACCCATCATTTATTTAACATTTGACAGCCTCCTAAAGGCAGGGAGGGTTATCCATGCACTTAAATGCATTTTGGAAAGGACAAATTCAGCCTGTATTACCATCAGTCTCTCTGCACATCTGCCTTATTTGACTGATTTCTGCTAGTATTCTAATAATTTCAAAAACAACCCTTACAGAAGTCTTACTTTCAGTCTGTCATGCCTTTGAATGCAGCCTTCTGGCTCCAGCATTCATCCAGAAATCAATTATTCATTGTCTTTAGAGAAGACTGACTTTAATCCTCAGGACTTGGACAGTGTTGATGCCATACTATTTTGGTTTCAGCTGGGACTTGGGACTGAGAGCTGAAGGTTTTGTGTTCAGGGAGCTGCAGCCTCAAAAGCAAAATAAGTTTTTGGGTGTTCCACTCTCAGGTAGTGCTGATGCACATGCTTTGTATGTTACTTTAGAGCTTGTGTCCACCTGAGTCCTCGAGCAACTTGAATCTTGTCCTTGGTGATGACATTTCTGCTTGTCCTTTTGGTTTGAACTCAGGTATCTTGTTTCTTTTATCTGTACCAGGATCACTTGAAGCTCAGCTGCCATCCTCTGTTTCATATCTGGAGGGGGACCCAGCAGTGTGGTATTTCCAGCTGACTAGTGAAAAATAAGGTTGTTTTCTGCTTTTTGAGAGCGAGGAACTTCTAAATTATCATCTCTTCTAAACTATTATCTCTGCCATGGATTGCCTCTGTGGCCTTACTTTATTTTATTAATTGTATCAAAAATATATTCAAATTGATTCATCAAGTTTGTCATCGGGAGCTGGCAGTACTTATTCTTAATATACCAAGTTCTTTATCGAGAGACTAAATATTTTTCCTCCATATAACTCCTGTCCACTGATTCAACAATTTTGAGCATTTTACATGTTTCTACTTTCAAGTGTCTTCTGAGTAAGATGAGATTATTAAAACCAAATATGAATATAGCGTAATTTCAGATGTTTAATAGCTGAAGAAATAATAGCACAATTTTGTTGAAGATACACAATTTTCAATAAAGTAGCTTAAAATACAAAATATTTCTTTATCGACATTGATATTAAAATATGGTACTGAATTTCTGATTGTTTCAATGTCAGTTAGAAATGCTAATTCAAACAAATTCAAGCTGAGAAAACAGCTTTGAAAACTAGCAGTTAAAAAGAGGTCCACAACCATCAGTGAATAGGATATGGGAGAATTAATGCCATCCTTCTTGAAACAGGTTGAAAATGAAAAGCTGAATGAATATTAGCGCTGTTCTTTAAAAACATGCAATGCAATATTCATTAAGTTTTGATCAAATGTTTTACAATGGGGGGCGATTTAGATCTTTTTTATAAACTGATTTTTTTTTGTAGGAGCATTTTACTATTAGATGATTTGTCTTGCTAGGAAAATACTCTCATTATATTCAGATTAGACTGAGACTTAGCCTAGGAGTTTTTGAGATTTTGGTTGTTGCTTTCCTAGAGCTATCCAGGAAAACTCTCCTTCTGGTTTCACAAGAACAAATGTGTATGGAGTGTTTACCATGGGAAGTTTGAGAAGGCTATTATCAAACTCTGAAAAAACAGATGCTGAACTTCTGCTTTATAATAACTTTTTAATACAGTATCAGAAAGATGCAAAAGATCTGCCTGGAGACTGACATTTAGCTATTGTGCTCTTTTAAATTAAATGACAGCTCGTACAGGCTTTCCAGGGCTAGGTGTAGAATCCTGTTATTTAAACATTGTCAAAGCTTGGGTTTAATTAACTCTAATTCAGTGTAGTTTCCCCATCCTTGCATACTCTTTCTGTCTTTCTTTCACTGCCTCTCTGTCTTTTCTTTCTGCTGGCCTTGAAAGGCTTTGGAGCACCTGTCAGGGTTACAGTGGGATTTCAAATGCCTTCGTTCCTGTTGCTGGGTGGAAAGAAAATTGCATCCTGGCAGAGCAACTTCGAAGCATTTCATTGTCAGCTGGGAGATTCGGGTTGCAGGGTAAAGCTGGAGTGTTAAGTCCCAACCTGGCTGGGGCTCTTAATGTTCCGAATGATGTATGGGTGGTTTCTGAGGCAAACAGAGCCACCATTCTCTGCTGATCAAAAACACAGAGGTTGTGGTTGGGCCAGAGCCAGCCTGGACAGGTTGTTTGTCAACTTCACCATCAAATGAGACAGCAGAAGGTGCCCCTTGTTTGTACTGGAAATCATAGAATTATGGACTGGCTCGGTTTGGAAAGGATCGTAAAGATCATCAGGTTCCAACTCCCCTTCTATGGGTAGAGAAACGTTCCACTAGATGAGATTTTTTCAAAGCCCGTCCTGCCTGGCCTTGAGCACTTCCAGGGATGGGGTATCAGCAACCACTCTGGGCAGCCTGTTCCAGTGCCTCACCACCCTCACGGTAAATAATTTCTTTCTAATATGCAATCAAATCTACCCTCTTTCAGCTTGAAGTCATGTCACAGGAAGAACTGTGGTGCCAGCAGGGTCTGGAGCTCTGGGATAGCGGGTCGTTGAGGATCACAGTCCATCTGCAACAGGGATGAGTAGCACCTCCTAAGAAAATCAACCAGATGACAGGGGGTGGGGAAGCCATCAAGTGGCATAAACACATAAGGAGATCAAAGTTTTAAGTTGCCTTTCATTTGGTGCTCATTCAGATTGTTATTTTTGGAAAGAAGTAGTTCAGATTAAAGAAGACCTTTCTTGGATGCTTTTAAATAAATAAATGGTCTCCTATGCATACCTAGCTCTCTTTCTCCTCTCCTTGAAATGCTACTGCAATTCCTCAGTCTTTATGGATATACGAATTATTACTCTATTTCTTCAATGTGATTTTTGGATGAAAAATACTCCTAGGCCCTGTATGGCAATTCTGTAACGAAACTTACAGTGGAATAGGCCAGGAACCAAACAGTGCCCATGATAGTTTGTTTTTAGGTAGCTACTATTCAATATCAGTCATCCAGCCTTTGGGTCATAACAGTTTTCCACTTCAGCTATGCTTAGTTCAACAGGTTGTCTAAAATAAACCCTAAACTTCCTCTTCTGTTTGAATTCCCCTTTCTCTCCATGCATTCAGTTCACTTTCTTTTTCTTTCAGAGTTTTCAGAGCTTTTATGGCTTCAGAAGTCTCTTCAGTTTCTCTCGGTGACTTCCCAAATAGTGAAAAAAGCCACTTGCTGATTTTCCCCAGACCAGGAGACCTTTTTTTGTCCTAATCAGCTGCCAGCATGTGTTTGGTGTCCTTCATGGCGGTGGCTTCTGTCCCAGGTGCTCCCTGGCCACTGATAGCCATGCGGGCAGCTCTCAGCAGTCTCTGCCTTTCAGTGGGTGGGCATCAACCCAGCTGGATCAAAGGAGCTGAAAAATGGGACAGCTTATCAAACCTCATCAGCTCCCCTTCCTTTGTACTTAATAGAGAAAGATGGACAGTCCTGGGGGAAACCCAGCTGTGCTGAAACAGATGTCCAAGGGAGCAAGAAGACTCCCCCGCTGGAGGTGCCTGTTTCTGTCTGCAGAAGAAGCCTAGAGACCGAAATTAAGGATAAATGCCTTTTACACAGCTAAATGTAGATTTGATGAATTTCAGCCCAAAATATGTAACCTCTGTAGAAATATGCAAGTGTGTTTATCAGAAATCAACTTTAATAAGCAGTATTTTGAGGGGTACTTTCCCGTCCTCTACCTGAGGGACTGGTGAGCGCAAGGAAAGCCGTCTGCTGCAGTGCTAACAGAGGTGGACTGAAACAACTGTCAAAGCTGACACATCAAAGATCTTTCTAGCATTTTACAGCCTTGAATAAAAAACAACCTGCTCAGATGTTTCCCTTAAGTATTTTGCAGATTTTCCGAGCATGCCCCCCTTCTCATTTAAAAGAAAAAAAAATTTAATAAAGATAGAGAAGTTATTTTTCCATCAGTCAAGAGCTGTGATTCTTCTTATTAAAAACTGTGATTCACATGGGATACCATTAATGCTAGGAAATAAGACTGAGATAACAATATATATTGCCAGTGTGTGTATAGGGTATATGTGAAGTTATAAACTTGAAAACGGGTGTAAAAAATAAATGCTTCAACTTGAAATTGGTAAGAGGGCAAGAAGTGTGTTACTTTCCAGTCTAGTGGAAATGAATAGGCACGTACAGAACATTGTTCTCCTTTGTTGGTTTTTAAGGCATGACAAGCAGTTTGAAGTGTATTCTTGCTTTAATCCCATTTAGATTCCTCCCACAGTAATGTCAGTGCCTTCCCTGTGTCTGCATGTCTTATGTAAAAGAAACATAGTTCAGCTGGTCAAAAATGTTTTGTTATGTTGCCACTATTCATGCAAACTCTAAATTTTCCATAGCTCAATTATAAAAAAAAAAGCATTTAAGGTTTCTTGGTTAAGTTTCCATCAACCCATCATGGCCAGTGCTTTAGGTCATGTGTGGTGCTTTGCTTTAGATGTCAGAAGGGTGACTTAGAACAGTTGAGTTCAAAGAGACTTGAGATGATGGGTCAACATGTGCTGTACTGTGCCAGGAGGGCTTTGTTGTCAGGCTAGGTACCCCTGTGAGCCATTGGGCAGCTGGAAGTCATTCCTAGAGGGATGAGCTCTAAGCTTAAGGACGGGGCCACCAGACCAGCCTGTGTTTGGTCCTGAGCTAGCAATGTCCACACATCACCATGCTGTGCTGGGCTGTGTTTCTGTCATGCCCTGTGTCCTTTCAAAGTGCTGCTCCCCTGCACTCCCTTTTGTGGTCTGCAGGTGCCTGATGAGGTGATACAGGCAGGAGCTCTGGGGTGAGCACATCGAGCATCGCATCATTCAGAATATCAACCACATCCATCTATGAGGAGGTGAGGGGGCAGTTTGCCTCGTAGACTCAGTGCTTTGATTCATCTATTCAAATAATATTAACATGCCTGATGAGGTAGACCAGAATATCCTCTGGATATATAAATATTCATACACCAACATCTGCCACATCTGCATAGTTATAACTCTGTTTTCATGGGAGGAAAAGCATCTCTTTGAGGAAGGTCCAAAGAAGCAGAGGGTTTCTCTCTTCATACCTGTCACTTAGGAAGTTGTGTAACTTTTAAAGATCTCTTATACTGGCATTATTTTAGAGTTAGCCTGGTCTACAAGGATTTAACTCCAGAATAACTGCTATTAATGTTCCTGCATCACTTTTACTATGTGAATGTGCGGTAGTCCGTGTTTTTCACGACATAAAACAGCCTCTTTGAACATTTGCAAGCTGATTTCTGCCACTGGCACAGTCCTGAAACAGCCACGCTTTGCACAGTTAATAGAGTCAGGTTTTCCTTATAGTCTTGAACTCTACCTTTGGCACTTAAGAACATGCCATTCATTTTCTGTGGCTTGGCATAAGCCCTCAAAACTACACATCCTTTTGGGGTTTGCTGTTTTGTTTGGGTTTTTTGGGGTTTTTTAATGTTATTTTACTGTCTTGCTTTATTTATGGTTATTCTTCTTCAAGCTATCTTTTCACTAGCTTTACTCCTAGCTTTACTTCTCTGAATTTTGCCTCCAAGTCTACTTGACCTGCTTCTTCCAAGAAAAAAAAAGAAAAGAACCTAGAAATATAGTCAGCAGCCTTGTTTGAGAGTAGATTCCATACAAATCTATAGCAGATAGCATGTTAGTTACTAAAAAAATTATTATTTTTTTTAAAGTTCAGCATACTGGAAATCTTTGCAGCTTTCTAATGTTTGGCATAAGGAAGATATTTTTTCAGTGCTCCACCAAATATGCACAGAAATCCTATTCTCTTTTTTCTTTCTAAAAGGACTCAAAAAAGATTGTTCTTTGGGTAGATTCAAACTTTTTCATGTATTGAATGTCTTTTTTCCCTTTCAGAGGTTGTATTCAATACTACACAGTTGTTTTTAAAGAGTTATATTCATTTCTCTCTTTTATAGAGTGAATACTAAAGACCATGAAAGAATGGTTTGGACTACTTCTTGCGTCCCCATCAACTACAGAGCAAGGAAAACAAAAGAATAACTGGAGTTTGCACCCCCAGTTCTGAACTCTGCCCTCTTTTACTCAAATTGGTATTAAAGATTGGTGTGAAAATGACGTAAAATTTGTGTGATTAAGACAAGAATGGTACAGTCCCCTCTACAAGGGGACGTGTGGCATTTGTGTGAAGTCGTTGCAGGCTATTCCCTGCAGAAGGAGCAGAGATTTAAAGCTCTGATGAATGGCTGTTTTACAGAGCAGGTAGTTGTCTTCCAGCTGCATCTTTTTAACCTTTGACATTACTAAGGTTAGTCAAAAGCAGTTTGACCCTATTATTTCAAGAGAAATCATTGTTTGTCATTATGACAAATTACAGACAGGTTAAATTTTCAAGAGCTGTTAAGTCCCAGGCTCAGAAGTTATTTAGGCATTTTGAAAAACTTAATCTACATTTTCTGGGGTTTTGTTTGAGGTTTTTTTTCATTTCTTAGAGTTCTTGCAGATAAGTACCCCAGAGCTGCTGCTTCACCTTCAGTTTTATTTTGCATTTACAGCATCATGAGTCTTTTTTAAAAAAAGTTGCAGCCTACACAAATTACAATTCAGTCCAGCAATTTGGTGTCCTTAGGAATGCACTGAATTATCTTAATCACATTCTTCAGTGATATATTACTACCTTTAAAAATTACTGCTGGGAGAAAATCACAAGTGTATAAGAGGGAGCCAAAGAATAAAAATGTAACAGTTAACGGAAAAAAGAAAGATTAAACTAAAGCCAAGATATCAGTTAAGCTGACTAGAAAATTAACATTAAAAACCAGGAAACCAAGAAACAATGCTCCTTTGATGGTATTGCAAGTGTGTGTCTCTATAACTGTATTTATTACACAGTACAATAATGGGGACCGGATTCTGTATTCATTTACACTGGTGTGTTGGTTAGAGCTGGTAAACACTTGGTGTCACTTAAAAGGGCTTTGTGTCAGTTTAACTCCACGAGTTGCTGCAGAACTGTACAGTTAAAGCAAGCCCTGATTACAGCTAAATAGCTATTGCCTGATGGAGTATTGACAGTGTCTTCAGCGAAATAAATTGTCCTTGAAACTGGTTTTTTTCCTGTAAGATGCCATTTCAATCAGTTTTTTCCAAATCACACTAATTAGAAAAGTCATTTAACCATCATTAACAAGGTACATATTTCCAGAAGCTGTTAAGAGAGATGATGTTGTTTCAAAATGTATTTTATATTTGTTATCCAGTTTAATGAAATTTAAATAGCAAGTAGATATGATAGTTCATTAAGATGTAAAATGGTCAAATACACTATTTTCATTTTAGAATGTCATGCTTTTAATTATGTTGTTGCTATTTAGTACCAGAAAAACATCCTATTTTTTAGGTTAATGTTTCATATTTGTGTTATGATTAAAACAGTTTGACATTTTGAATAAAAATATACTAATTCGTTGTATTAATTAAAAATAATGACCTAGAAAAATGCTTCCAAAGTAACCTAAAGACGTCAGCGCAGTGAGACATGACAGTTGTGCCATATTGTCACTATTAATGACATTTTCTGCAGCAATGTAAAAATGTGCATACAAATGAAACGGGAAAAAAAAAAAGCTAAGAACCATTTTAATTTTTAAAACTGCCTATGAAATGATCTGTCCACTGAAAGGGTCACAGATACTTGGAAAGACAAAACCAGCTCTTGAAATATTGACATTTCTTGTGAAATGTAAAGGGCAGCTTTTGCACAGGTAGATATTTGTTCTTTTTAAATATGTGTTAGCCTTCTGCTGTCGGAGAGGAGAGGGCGAGTACTCGAGAGGTGAAGTCAAGAAGCCTTTCAAGTATAGCCATAGATTTTTAATGAATTTATTCCCAGGAGTTCATTCGAACATATAAACTGCTAATACTGTATACTTCATTAAAAGTACCACCATATATATATATATATATATATATATGTATATGTATATATGTATATATATATATGAAAATCAATGGATCAGAGAAATGAGAAATAATTAACAAAATTATAATAAATGTCTCTCCTGAAGCCAGTTCAGACATACAGCACACACTGATTAGAGACACCAGGTTTTACTCATAGGGCAAAGTGTTGTTGAAGTCAAAGTAAATGATCACTGAGTGTTTTCTCCTGAAGAAGGCAAAATAAAAATTCAAAAGACCACGGGCAGTAAACAGTGGTTATTTAATTTCTAGTTCTGTATGTCCGTTTTTGGAGCTCTCGTCACTGAATTTAAGGCTGCCCTTTGCGAGGAACTTCAGAGACAGCCTCTTCTCCAGTGTTGTAGTA
Organism: Pseudotriccus pelzelni; assembly: GCA_035584735.1. NCBI lineage: Eukaryota > Metazoa > Chordata > Aves > Passeriformes > Tyrannidae > Pseudotriccus > Pseudotriccus pelzelni. Next base: position 107,886,744 of record JAWMRA010000113.1, read on the forward strand.
AGTCTTGGTTCTGTTTGTCACAGACCAGTGAAGTAGCTTACAGATGGACATCTAGTAATTCCCATCAAGGATCTATCTAAATTAAATCCTGTTATCTTCAGTTTGCCTTAAGTGTCCCGTCCTCAGAATCCTCGTGGTTTCACCAGCAGTTTTCACAGGTGCCTCCCAGTCCTTCACTTTTTTTTTTTTCATTTCACTATCTGCCCAGATTCAAAACTGGAAACAGTTAATGTTCTACTGAGTATGTGGCTTTTCAGATCAGTGCAAGTGGCTTTATGGACCCCTGTCAACCTGCAAACTACCGTTGGGGAGCTATTGGTCTAGAAATTTTGGTCATTAGCAAGAGAAGCTGCGAGTATCTTAAATTAAAATAGATCTTTTATTTCCCGCTAGGACCTCTAGAGAAGAAATTTACTTCAATTCTTTCGTAAAACTTTACAACTTTGTCTTCCCAGTGCAGGCTGGAGCCCTGGTGAGGCTGTCATTTGAACTGGAGCTGTGTTGCAGCCTCTTTGTTCTCTCCTCGCCTTAGATGCCTGCGTGCTGCCTGCTGGCGTGCGGAGCGAGCGGGATGACTTGTGGTGACAGCTGTAAAGTTGCGGATGGGAGCAGAGAGAGGAAAAAAGCCCTTGTTCAGTTAGGAGGGGGTTTCTATCTCTCAGTTGCCATAACTACACAGAAGGAGAAAAACATGCTTCTTTCATGCTCGTCTAGATTCAAAATTGCCTGTTGTCATCCTTTCGTAGGTTCAGCACCTTTGAGGGTTGGTTGTAGTAGTGTTTTCGGATTGTGAAATGATTGTGAAATTTGTATATTGCCTTCACAGCTGAAATTTTGACTTAATCACCATGTTTTCTGAGGTGTTCCTTTGTTTTCGTTTGTATTTGAAATGTTTTAGCCAAGTCTTATCAACCATCTTCATTATGCAAAAGCCATTCAGCTCTCAAAATAGTCTTTATAAGCTTGCTTAATTCTTAGAGAGCCTATAAATTTTAATACTCATTAAATAAATCTTTGTCCTTTAATCTCAACAGACTTCTTTAAAATGTCTCTTTTTCTTTTTTTTCTCTTTTTTTTTTTTTTTCAATAATTCTGAGTTTGGTAAGGCTGCTACTTAAACACATCCTGATAACTTAATTCTCTGTGAAAAGACCAACATTTGCAGTTAAATGGTTTCTTACGTTATCAGCCAGTCATGGCTCATATTCTCGTGCCATACTGTACAAACCCCTTGTTCAGGCAACATGGATCATAGAAAGTGACTTTACTGGGACTTGTACAAAAATATTTAATGTTAACAGTAATACCTTTCAAAAAGTTTGCTTAAATATAAAGGTTTTAAAATCAAGGTTTACCCTATTACAGGAAAACATGAGTTAGGCAGAAGTAAGGAGGATGTTTTACCAAATGTTTCTAAACAGCTACAACACTTTGAAAACTTTACAGTGCTTAAAAATGTAGGGAGAAAAATCAATTATGAAGTCTTTCACATCTTTAGGACAGGTAGAATCTAGAGATTCAAAATTATTGTAAGTAGGAAGATGTTCAAAGGAAATCTGACACAAATTACGGCTTTTTTAATGTAAAATACCGTGTTCTTAAAGCTCAGGGGGCCTAAAAAATAGCTTATTTGTCATTTTTTCCAAACCTGTAGTCATTTGTGATTCTTAGGTAAGTTAACACCCTTTTATTTAACTATTGCAATTATTTCTGTGGTCGTGAAAAGTCATGTTTGCAGCACCTGACACCTGCTGAAGCTGCAGAGCAGGGAAACAAACAGGAGCTGGAGTGGAGTTGTTGGGCTGCAAAATCTCCCAGGGAGGGCCTAGAGTTGACTGGCAGTGCTTTCTTTCGGGTTTTTTTTTAATACTGCAATATTTTATTAGACTTACGATAGTGGAATGAATCACTAAGAGTCATTTTGGGGACACAGTACATACCAAAAGAACAGTTCTCTATCATGTGAGGTGCCTATTGGACCAAGGGATATTGTCACATGCATTTAACCCAGTGCATAACTAAGCCATCCACTGAGTACATAGGCCTAAATATTAAGATTTAGCACTTTATAAAACATGTGTAATATCTTCTGAAATGATGAGATTTCTATGTTGAAGATTTGAGTTTTTATTTGTTGTCATTAGGCATCATGTAGTGCAGTGCATGAATGCTAGAAAATACTTGTGTTACCACTGGCCAATAAAGATGCATTTCAAAGAATTTTGTTGATTACACTTACATGCATTTTATGAATAAACCTAAGCCCTGCCCTTGTTGAAGCTGAGCAGCACTGCTTTGTTGACAAAGGGCAGAGGAACAACCTCATCCTTGCTAATGTTAAGTATGTTAAGTGCTTTGAAGTCTTTGATTGTCAGGGGTTACACCTTAGAGTCGTGGGGTATTTTTTACTCTAATACATGCAATTTGCTCCGGATGCATCACTGATTTATTTTCAGAAACCTGTCCTTTTTGTTTTCTTCCTTTGGAAAACAAGTGTTTTGTTTGCTGGCTGTATGAACACACACATTGATACACAATTTGTAGCTTTTGTTCTTACACCACCAAAACTGATCAGCGTTTCACTGGTGCTGCCGTGTCAGGAAGCCTGTTGATTATCACACTATTGGTTTCACAGATGGGTGCTTCTTGTTCAAATCCTTCAAAACTCAGAAACATTTAGCTAATGCCTTGCACTACATAAAGAGATCAAAAAGGTCTAAAAGCTATCTGCTAGTCTTCTGCTGCAAGCAATTAGGATAATACCAAATCCTTCCCAGACCACGTAGTAATAAATATTTTAGCTTTCCCTTAAGCGTGGATTGATATTCAGGGCTGCCTGCTGGTAAATAAAACAATCAGAACTAAATTTCTCTTTGAATCTGGGCTATTCTGTGTTTCCAGCGCTCACAAGATTATTTTTTTTCCTTCTCTTTCTGCCTGTCTCTCTCATTTTGTCTCCAGATAAAATTATTGTCTGCCTGGAAATCAAGTTACACTGCTAACTGACATAGTGGCACGTTATATGTGGAGAGGGGACCAGACTGGCAGTTTGCTGGGATCTCAGGGGCTTTGTTTGCCTTGGCCAATATAGAACTGGCTGCAGCCAACTTTGAATTTAATCAGGGGTGAATCCTGAAAAAAAACCAGCAGATCCTGATATAGAAAGCTACATCTTTATCTCCACATCTCAGTGGGTATTTTTATACTGGATCCTTTGGTCTTGTTGCTTGTCCTTACATGGATCACAGTCTGGGTTGGAAAATAAAAGAGATCAGATTGTCCCTGTATTTTTTTCTCATTCTTTGCATCCATGTGTATAATGTAAATGCAGTTCATTTTCAAAGCCAGTCACATACGTTCACTGTGCATTTGCAACCCAGTATGATTATAAATTAGCAGGCATGGATACCATAGAGCACTTTACCTAATAAATCAGAGCAACAAAGGCATTCTAGCCCCCAGACTCCTTTTTTTATTATTTTAATGCATAACTCTGATACCAAAATCCCTCCGAAGTTGCATTTAAAGTATTGGTTTTTAGAGATCAGGAGTGTAGTTCATCTCTGGATATAATCAGAAAATATGGTGAAATAGTTCTGTGGCCTAATATAGGGACATATCAACTCTGTAATGTGTGAAGGCAGCCTTGAGGTACCTCCTAATGTCAGTTTTAGTGATGTTAATAGCTTGAAAATTGGTTTCAAAACATGATATAGTGACTTCTCTGAGTATTTAATATATTTAGAAAGGTTCCATTTACACATAGAGTTGTAGTTGTCTTCCTCAAGTGAGTAATCACTACAGCTGACTTTGTTGACCCTTTCTCATCATAATAAGGTGAGAAGAATTTGTCTATGTGAACAGTGAAAAATTATTTAGCACAATGGGGCATCTCATTGCCGACAATCCTTTGAGTAGAACTATCGTATACAGCCACATATGTGTTGTTCAGCAGGATTTAAAAAATATTTTCCCACTCTCCAGCATCTGTTACTGTTTTCTTTAGCAGCACAGGTGTCTAACAGTGTCAACACAACTAAGATATAGACAGGTTGGTCTGCACTGCAAATTCCTACTGCCGTAGCTCTATCAGCTCAGAGTATGACAACTTCACACCTTGCATTTCACATTGCTGTGCTGACAAAACCCAGCAGAAGATGACTCTCATTGCCTTTTGTTCAGAGGTTGGTGTAGCTATGCCAGCAGTGATACCTCTCCATCAGCATATGCTCCATCTTCACCAGGGTGTAGCTGGGTAGCACAGACTCAGTAGGGCACGGCCTCACAGTGCTTCTGTAGTCAGTGTTGAGCTTTTCTCAGTTCATTTTATCTGGGCTTCAGGGCTTATGAAAGCAAAATATGCAGGAGATAGCCACAAGAGTTATAATTTTCAGATGCCTTTGGAGAAGGATGGTGTTCTGTGGAAACTCTGTGATAGACAGACTGTGAGAGGAGGGCTGGGCACATCAGTATCATGCAGACAGTATTTTGCACCTCTGTCCCATTCTTGGGGTGTCCTATAGCAGGGCCAGGAATTGGACTCAATGATCTTTGCGTGTCCCTTCCAACTCAGGATATTCTATGACCTGAAACATCCTCATTTGTTAATGATTCCCACCAGAATTCATTCATTTCCCTTTTTCTCTACTATTGCCTTTCAGGCCAAAACAGAATAAAGGACCTATTTCTTGTCCTCAGTCCCAAGTAGGATGCTGTTCTCCAGAGGTGTGTGCTTGTCTTCCCACCACATGGAAGATGCTGTAGGAATGATGTTCAGTGGTAGCTGATCTGCAGTGGCAGAATGCCCCAAGGAGTGGAGAGCAATGTCAGCCACTGCAGTGCCAAGTGTGTCTGCTTAACTTCATCAGACTGGCCTAAGGAGGCAGCTGGACTTGTTATCTCTCTGTGCAGCTGCTCCAAGCAACATATCAACAGCACGAGGGTACATTCAGCAGGTTATGGCATTCTCAAGGCTTTGGGGTTCTCTGTGTGTCTGTGTGGTGAGAAGAAAGAGACTTGTCAAAAATGGCAAAAAATCATTAGTTCTTGTGTGGTTCACACAGGATGGGTTCAGCATAGTAAACTCCTTTCTGTCGTTCACAGATCCCATTTCACTGCTAGATCTCGTGCTTCATAATTTACACATACTCTGCCACTACCAAAATAAGCAAGTGTGGGCAGTGCTGGCACTGAGGGGTTAAAATAATTGTTTTACGTAACTAGAGCATAACCTTGGGAATTAATCTCCTTACTTATTAAGGCAAGAAGGTAATTGGATTTTCCTCCTGGTAAACTTTTCTTGGCTTTCCCGCATCTTCTGTCCCAGTCATGAAAGCATGAGGCTGGCTGAGCAAGCACTGGTCTCTTGCACGTTCTTCACAAGAATAATTAGCAATATTTCATCAATTACCTTTTGCAGCTTTATAAAAGGTTAGTTTTTTTCAAGTAAATTTTTAAAACACTGTTTATAAAAATTGTTCTTCCAGATTTTATAGTTCATTACATTTTAGCTCAGACTGTCCCCTTTTAAAGCTTTATCTGCTAGAATTTAAGTAAGGAGTTCTTTATTAAAATTGAAAAGAAACCCGAGAGCTTCCATTGTACCATGGGAATGTGCATTAGGAAGGATTTTTAAGTATCCAGTCTCCACTGTGCTTAAAATACAGAATAAATAAACTTGGGGAATAAGTTCCTTTTTCATTTTTATTTCTGATCATAAGTAATTTTAAAAAATATTCACTGTATCATTTCTGTTCCCCTAACTTGATCGACACTATTACACAGTTGTGCTTGGTCCTCTATTTGATTCAAGGCTTGTGGGCTCTTTAGTTTAATTTGTAATTTGTCCATTAATTAAGAAGGAGAAAATGTGGTGTGATGGATGGAGCTAGGGACCAAGAATCAAAGTTTCTGAGTTGTTCCTGGCTTTGTTCCTGACCTGAGGAAAGTCACTTACACCTTCTGACCCATATTGTCTCTGGGACTCTCAATATAATTATATTAAATGCCCCCAAGAAATGATACTGAGGCTGATAATGGCAAGACAGAAAGCTCTGCCTTTCTCAAGCTCCACAGAGATGTTCACTTGCAGGTTTCAGGTCAAGTCCCCTTTAGGTTCAACCACTACGTGCCTCATGTAATTTTGGAAGAACATGGGGGTCTGTAGTGTAGTTCTTTATGAAGAAAACATTCAACCAGTCTTTCACTGAGGATGATTTAACATCAGTGGTGATGAAGGAGACAGAAAGGACCAGCTTGGTTTCTGCCATCCGAAAGTGTGTGTGCACCTGGGGCAAGAAGGAAAAATTGCTTGCACTAGTGATGTAAGAGCATTGGCTAAGATTCACTAAGGAGAGGAAACATCAGTGCTCACCCTGTTGGAACCTCGAGGCTTAACTGTCCTTACGCTTCATTTTTACCCGGATTTCTTAAAAAAAAGAAAAAATCAAATGAGAAAAAAAAAAACCAAACAAAGAAAACAAAGTCTCTTAGAACAAAGAAACCAGAGGAATAAAAAACCAGTAGGAAGTTCCCAGCACATACCCTTCTGAAGATTTCAGGAAATTCCATTTGTTAGGAGGAGCCCAGAAGAGGGACTAGCAGGAGACAGCTGAGGTCATTTTTCACTGCCAGAACTGCACTGTGTTGTCTCTTCTTTTACAACAGGCATTATTACCTGGTGAAAAAATTTGTTTTGCAACTCATCCTGAGTCCTCATAAATCATTAATGCCTGGCTAAGCACAGTGTGATCATTACAAATACTCTGAGAATGAGGGCCCATTCTGATATAACCTTGTGTCCAATACTAATGCCTGCTAGTTATTTAGTAATACAAAGGAGCCTGAGCGAGGAAGATCGATGAATCAATGCAGTCCCCTGACTTCCTTTTCTTCTCCACCTGCCTCTTCTTCTAGTTCAGAAACTGAGCTACAAAAATTCAGGACTATTAGTAGTCATCTCTCTGTGGAGAGCACTACAACAAGCTGGGGGGACAAGGAGGGAATCATGGCCTCTGAATGTGTGTAGGAAAAAGAGGAGCTTCAGTTTCTGATTAGATCTCTTTCTGATTTCTAATTTTTTATGAGCCAAATTGCACCACTGCTCCAGACTTGTTTTCTGGTTTGCATCCCTTAATAAATGCGTGCAGCATAAAACACACTCACGAGTGTGAAGAGAATAGGTAGAAGCTGTGCCCAGGACTGGATGTAATTAAAGGGTGCTCAGTAAGTCCAAGTAATGAATCTGTTACCTGGGGAAGCTATCTGGGTGCTCAAACCAGCTCTCCCAGTATTGGAGATACAGCACAGGGAGCACATCTATAGGTGCAGTGACTGAGCTGTGTGTCTTGTTTTTCAGCATTCTTGGCCACCATCAGGAGTTCAAGGATGGTCTCTGCTGTCCTGCTTACCCTGAGCTCACTTCCCAAAAACCCCAGCCCCATTCAAGAGTGCAACTTTAGTTGCTTCTCTCCTCTCCTCTCTTCTCTCCTCCTCTCTCCTCTCCTCTCCTTCTCCCCCCTCTCCTCTCCCCTCTCCTCCAGCACAAGATCCATCTGTGCAGTTGCCATTCATGCAGTTATACTCTTGAAACATTAGAACAATTGATCATGATCTTTAAATGAGGTGAGGTGGAGATTGACCCTTTGTGTAAGCATAATCTTAGTCTTGTGTGATGATAGCCATGGATGGAGCCCTTGGACTGAAAGGCTCCTGCAAGGAAGGTTGTAAAGTCATGGATACCAGAGAAAATGATCTTGAATCGGAACTTAGGAAAAGTGCAAATGGGGATGAGACAGTGGTTGGGCAAATTTGAGAAGTAGAGAGAGTATCAGAAAGTTTAGAGGGAAAAGTAACTGTCTTTAAGGCATGACATGAAAGAAAATTGGTGGGGAGGAAAATGTTGCTATAAGTGAAAGGGGGATAAGGGACTAAGACAGAAATAGGGAAAAAGTTGTCCATATGTGAAAAATGCTTCCTTCACAATCGCCTCCAAAAATATGTAACTGAAAAAGCACCTGGCGCTGTTCCTGATAAAGCAGAGACCTCAGTCACTTTGGCCCTAAATCAAGTAGAACACCCCTCATGCCCAAAGCATCCTTGGTCTTTAACCGAGGCCTGAAGTGTTCATGGTGCAGTCAGACTTCAGGCATCACACCTCCAGCAAAAGCCTGAGACTTCCCTGTAGAGAAGTGAACATTCAGACCCTGTTTTAGGTTTTGCTCGAAATGTATCATTGTGCGTTAGCTCAGCTGAATTTGTTAAAAATAGTCCCTGCTATAGCACCCACAGGACAGAGTGGTTTATTTTCCCCTATTATAGATCTGACAAAAGCCTGCTGTTATTTCTGTGCCCTCTCTAATGATCTGCTTGCTCTCTGGAGAGCACTGACCCATTTCAGCACAGAATAATTAGCCTTTCAGACACTACTGTGTTTCCATTAAATAGACATAAATGTGCAAGGTGACATTTATTTACTTAGGCCTGAAAAATACGCACCACAGATGCTGGGGTTCAGGAGAACTTCAGTTCCTTTTCATGGAACAGTTATGTATTTGCATGATTTTGTGTCATTAAATATTAGTGGTTTGCTGAAATGATTCCTGTTGAGTTTTCTTGGGAAAGCAGGAGAGCACAGAGATTATTTGGGTCTTTGTTTCACCGTAAGGCCCTTTGGTGATGCTTTGGCAGCCCAGTGCCCAAGCCTGACAGTGGCTTTGAGCACAGTTCACTCCTACCCTGTTGAGGTCCCTTTTACTTGGTGTAAGGACTCTGTGTAAGGAACTGTTGTTGATTTACAGACCTGTCTGAAGAGGAATGTGTTCAGGGTATTACACTGAGAAAATGAGAACCTTGACCTATTGCAAACATAAAATAAACTCAAAGTCCTTTAGTATTTAAAATCAGCTCTTTTGTCATCTCGATCACTGGCTTCTGAACTGCCAGGCTATTGCCCGGGTGAAAAGTATATGATTCATCTTGATAGCCACTTTGGTCTGCAAAGTTGGAAGGAAGTCTTACCCTTAAAAGTCCAGCCAGCATATAAAACATGTAGGTTGCCTAGTAGTTCCCATCCCTACATGGAGACGTGGCATGCTATCATTTCATTCTGTTAGCACCAATAGGCTGTATAAAAGGAGGCATCACGCAAGGTAGGTGCTTTATTGCAGGATGGAAACACTTTCATAGGTTATTTTAATCATTACGATTCTTTCATGATGTGTGAAAGTTGATTGTTGCTGTAAATGAAACCATTGAAGGCTAAAAAATAAAAATGCTGTGATGGTAAAAATCCTTGGAGTGCAAAAAATGGGAATTGCTATAAAAGGCAGTAATTTATTCTCTGCATGAGATTATTTTTTATCATAAGGATGCTTTTAAGCTAATTCTGAAACATATACAATTGTAGTCTATATAGCTGAGGTATATTGCACGATGCATTGATAATTTGGCTAATTTTTATGCACTGTAAGTTATATTATTTAGAAGTGCTATTTTATTCTGTTAACTGAGAGGCTTAACACATTTTTACTATGTTAAGGATAAGTTATTTTTGCAGGTCTTGTGGTTTTATTATTTTGACCCATATCCAATTCATATTGCATCATAATACCATATTTTTACTAATATTCTAGTACGTTCAAAACTTATTTCCATTTGGATAGAAATTCATTAGCTCTTGATTTTGATTATAACAAATTATTTTAACTTTTCTGTGATAATGCATTCTCTGTGTTTCTGATTTGCTGATACTGAAATATTTTGTTTTCATTTTTAACCCTTTCAAATTTAGGATTGTTTTTGCTTTTTTTCTGTAAATGTATATTTCAGTTGTTTAGACCTACTGGTTCCTGCTTTTTTCTTTTTCTTTTTTTTTTTTTTTAAATATGTTATGTTCATAACTTCTGACTGTCTGTGTTGAGCCAATCTTACCGACAAAAATATCAATTGTTTCCTGTTTCTCTACTTCTTTACAAAAAAAAAAATGAAAAGTGAAAAGTAAAAATAAAAAACTCTTAATGGGAACCCTGGCACTGTCTGTCTTCTCTGTTCTGCAGAAATGTTGAAGGAGTTGAACCAGCAACGCAGAGCGAAAGAGTTTACAGACCTGAAAATTATTGTTGAAGGCAAAGAGTTTGAAGTCCACCAAAATGTTCTAGCTTCCTGCAGCTTGTATTTCAAGGACCTGATTAAAAGGTTTGCCTTCCTTCCAGCTGTGATCTGCTCTGTTCTTTTGTAGGGCGCATTTGTGTCGCTTTTTTTTCCTCCCCTCTCTTGCAGGTTTATGAAGATTGAATCTCCTGTCACAGAGCCAGTAGCCATTCTTTCCACCTCCTCTGAATGTATTTCCAAACTGAGACTCAGATCCATTTGTTACACATCTGACTCGTACACTGTAATTATTTCTGATGAGTAGAGGCTGGTTTTGGCCGAAGAAAGTGTTCCACCACTGAGGGATATAAGATTTAAACTCCACTGCTAATGGTGATTCAGTCCACAACTAAAAACTATTGCTGTCAGTGTTTTCAAGGGACTCTGTCACACATGACAAAAGTCAGTCCTTCAGGCTACAATAAGCCGTCAGTGTTCAGGTGAACGATGCTGAGACGTTGTGCTAATAAAGCATTTGCAGTATTGTAATCTCTTCACCCTGAAATCTTTGTTACATGCTTTTATGTGACGTTTATGGGCAAAGGGATTGATACTTTTATCATTTGGGGACTTCTAAAAGAAGAAAATGCAACTGATAAATTTCTCTAGAAAAGATTGGAAATAAGATTATTTTCTGGTCAAAATATAGCTTGGTCTGCATGTTGGACTAACAGCAGCTGTTTCATGCAAACACTCTAGCTTAGGGTAGGTACAATATGTACATTTTCTAAGCATCATGTCTCCGCCTTCGCATTTTCCCCCCTCTGTTTCTAGCTGATTGATTCTAAACAGTGCATGATAATCTTTTTTTTCCATTACGTTGATCTTTCAATTTGTATGCTTCATATACTTGCATAGGAATAAATTGGTACTCTGGTATTATTAGTAAGTTAGAGTAGCAAGTAGGGAGACAAAAAAACATGAGGATAACTTTCATTTTTCTCTCAATCATCAGCAAATTAATGCAGCTGCTGATTTTGCCTTGCAGTATTTTCCTGAGCAGACTGAGCCTGGACTGTGCTAAAAAATGGGATTAAAGAACATTTTGCTTGCTTCAAATCCTGTATTTAAATTTTGCCAACTAACACAATAGTGACTGTATTTTATTTCAGGATGGCATATTGGCTGGTATCTCCTTTCAGTGTATTGTGTCCTTTTGCACAAAGCTGGTTCTATAATTATGGATATATATTACATTTCTATGATATAACTGTACTGACTGCCTTATCAATTATTCATTAAAAAATATGTTGGCCTAGGAAGCATGTCTTTTTCCCTCTGTAAATCTAATGATTGCTAGCAGTAGCTAAGCCAGATCTCTCCTATCCTTTCTCTTCTGTCTGCTCATTATTATTTAATTGTTAAGGCTGCAGTATATGCTTTTTAGGGTGATAAAGAGTAGAGTCTGCAGGAAAAGAAAAATCTTAAAACCAACTTACAGAAATCAAATTACTGACTGGCCAAAGACTGTCATTTGGATTTTGCTGTGAAGACTTCTGCTTGTGTGCAGAAGTCACCAGGCAGCATCTGTTTCTAGAAGCACACTGGCAAATCTTCCTGCTTTATTATTCGGTTATCAAATGGAGATATACTTCAGACTGAGCATTGCTCTGATATGAACTTAGTTAAAATAATTAAAGAAAAAAACAAACCTCTTTTAATGCTCTGGAAAAAGATTTATGAAAGCAAAACCCTGCATTTCAGCATGTATTGTCTTTCAGCTGCTCATATAAAGCTTGCATGCATTATAACAAAAAAATAATGCAAGGTTTAGCCTGCTAACCTCACCACTTTTTGCCTTCTTTCACATCATCATCAGCAATAAATACTCCAGGGGTCAATTTGTGTCCACCATTAGGTCTCTCCATCCCAATTGTCTTCCATATATAACCTCAGCTGCACACATGTAACCTTGATGGAGACTAATGGAGTTGCACAGGTGTATCCAAGGCAAAAATACCTTTATTACTGATGATGATGCTTGAATAAGAAAAAATTCAGCTTGATGTCAAGTTGAGTTTGCAAAACTGTCAGGTGAGAGAAATAAATATTCACCTGTAAACTGAGCAAATGTGTCTTTGCGAGACAATAAACTCAGGGTTATGGGGTGGAATTTCTAAAGACTTTCTTTTTGTAGGATACTTGCAGCGTTAAAGCCTCATCCTTTCCACACCTCCATGAAAGTCAGTTGCAAGAGTCACTCAGTATTTCGTAGGATCATGCCCTCAATAGTACAGAATTATTATAGTTCACAGAGCTGCTTATAAATACAATACATCTATAATCCTCTATTGATATTTGTTAGCAGCTCCTTTGAGACAGCACTTAAAGCTTTATGTGATTTATATTGAACTCCCTGTGTTATTATAGAAATCAAAACCAGAAATGGCAGTTTTTCTCAAAGAATAAAAGAGATCTCTTTGTATTAAATATGATATAAAGGCCATTTCAATCAGTGCACACCAGGGTTAAACTCTAATGTCATTCCAACCAAAGGCACCAATATGTCACCAGAAACATCAGTGAGAAGATGATCTATTCATGAAGGTGCTGTGTACATTCATGGAAACATGCAGAAACAGAATCTTTGAGAACACTTACTTCAGCTTATTTGCCACAGGCTGGTTATTATTAACCTCATATTCTGCCATTGATTCCACTGTGTGTTCAAGTTGGTATCTGATTGTAGAATAGCAAATAGTGTCTCAAAAGAATAAAAGAGAAATGTTCTAAACCAAATCAGATCAATTATTCCCTTCTCAAAAAAAAAAAAAAAAAAAAAGACACCAAAATACAGACAAAAAGCATGATAGAACTAGAGTTATTGCTCATCTTGAGGAAGGCTATTTGATGAGAATTAGCATAGCAGGGAAGAAAATATGTTGGTTTTATTGCACTGTATTGAAAAGATGATAACCAGGTTTGATTGTCCAAAACAGTTCTGAAGTCATTTATGAAACAAATTTGGTAATGAGTGCACTTTGCAACTCCTTTAGTTTCTGAGAAAATGGCTATTACTGTGCTGAGTATTCTGCTCCTCATCCAGAAAATTCCTTGTTCCATGTCATTTATCTGCTAAATATATGATCCCTTTTGAGGTTGGGTTAGTTCAGTCCCGAGCCTGAGTCCAGCACCATACCAAGCACTGTGCTTTTGGAAACAGGCTATCTAGTTCCTGTCAGATGCTGTGCAGCATTTGAGCCTAAACCAGGACTTTATGTTCAACTTCCTCCCAACAGCAACTGACCATGAAAAACAATCTTACTCCTTTCCAGTGCAAAATCATCTGAAAAGGATTAAGTGTATTAGGAACAGCAAGTGTGAAGTGTTCCTGATGTCTGTTCCACATCACTTTGCCCACAAAGGAAGGAAGGTGACATTCAGGGGTAGTGTGGGGATCCATAAAGGGCTACTGCAGTATAGGGCTTCAAGAGACCATGGATGATAAGCAGCAGCTGGAATAGGGTTCTCTCCCCTAAATGCCATCAATGAGTGCACTGCCAACCACATCGACACCAGTCTACTCAACTTTGGCCTTTTAATTTGCACCTATATTTTAGATACTTAAGAAATCAGCTCCCTCAAAGCAAAGGCTTACTTCAGGGGTCCAACCTTAGCTGGTTGTCTGGACTTCTCTGCAGCTTGGAGGAAAGATGGGAATGTCTGTAGGACAATTCAAACCTTATGATAAATAGTATGAATCGCCTTCTTCAAGTGCTCATTTTTCACAACCCAGAGAAAAAGGCCAGTCACGAGCCTGAATCATAGTTGGCTAAAAGAACATGAAAGATTTCTTATAGAAACCAGTGTATTTGTTAATGTCACGTGCACGTGGTTGTATATATATATATACACAGAAAGAAAGAAATAGGTTCAGATCCATCCAAAAAAGAATCTCCAAAATGTGCATCTTGCAGAACACGGATTTTCTTACTTAAACCATTCTTGGTTTGGGGGAGGAGAGAAATGAGCTCTGGTTTTGTATCTGTCCTAGAAGAAATGGTGGAAAGTGTGTGTGTGTGTGTTTGTGTGTGTGTGTGTTCCGGAAGGAAGGAAGGAATGGAAAATCCCATGAAGAGCCATCTTTTTATTTCCAGCTGTATTTGGGATAGACAAATGCAGCTGCTGGATAAATGGAATGTCTGATATTTCCGTAAGAAAAAGAATTTGACCACAACATTTTAATTTGCTGTTTTCTTCTTCTTAACCCAACCCATAGTACTGGAATTTTTATCAAATACGACATTATTGATAGGAAGCACTTGACATAAAAGTCTCTTATTGGTCAAAATGCTTGCTTTTATAAACAGACTTTTATAAGTAGACTTCTCTGTGGTCAGTTACTAAAGATACATAGATCCTGTCTTACAAGCTTTGTCTTTTCAAGCTTTGATTTCAATGATGCTTTCTAATCTGGAAGTCATCTTGGGTGCCTGATTGCACTGGCACAGAGCAGTAAGTGACATGCACAAAGCGATTCTGTCACAAGAAGCAGGTTTTGGGATGCATTATAATCTGGCCATAATATGTTCATCCTTCTTTTCCTATGAAACAGAGCCAGTGACTTCATGGCCAGATTGCTTTTCCACAATACTTTGCCTCTTTTTTGCAAGTCTTCAGATTTTTTTATTTTATTTTTTTTTCTAAAATAGAGTTGTATATACTTTTTGAGGGCTTGAAGGCAGGGCAGGAGAAGTAAAGCCTTTAGGTGAGAGGACCAAATTCCTCTTGCTTTACACCTACGCTGGAGACAAAGATGTCATTCTGCATTTTACACCACGGCGTGGAAAGGCAGCATTTGGATGCACGACAGAGAAACCTGCCACTATCCATCTGAAACAGCTTGACAAAACTGCAAAAGCATTTAGGTATCTGGAAAACAGACTGTCTGGTTTGTGTTTACATTGTAAAAAGCCCAAAATGAGAAATAGCAGATGAAAGAAAAATCTACTCTTAGTGACCCCTTCGTGTTTTCGTGCTTATTAAGAATCTTTCTTTTAACTCCAAGAGAGGAACGACAGCATTTCTACATCTGCATGCTTCAGCTCCATTGTAGAACAGAATGAATGTGGAAACAAATTATAACATTTAGTTGAAAACAGAGAAATAGGGACTTAAAAATGCAGTGTTTGTTTCAGCTGCCCGGAGAGGTATATTGTGCCTAGACAGAATGCCAGGGGTTTCTCTTAAACCATTTAAAGGAGTCCATGGGAACGGGAGGTCGCATGGGAGTGTAAAATATCCTTCACCCTTTACTGCCAGGGGACAGGTATAAATTGTGCTATGGACAACATTTTTCTCTTAAACGAGGCAGTGGTAATTGCTGTGTGTATGCACAAGATCTTGGCCTGGAACACAGCTCTCTGCTCTCCATGGCCCATTTCCATGAGCGTTCTGCTCGCTCTGCCTGCCCGGCAGCCGCCCACCCGCCCCTCGGAGCTCCCCGCTGGGCTTCAAATTTAGCAACTGCCAGACCTTGGAAAACATGTTTTCATCAAGTAAATGTATGGTCTTCTACATAAATGAATGACAGCTTACAAATATTCGGTGGTGTTCTGGCTGCCAGGCTAAGGAACTGCCGCAAAGCCCGTCTCGGGCGTCACAGCCCAGCAGTTTCCAGCCCGGGAAGCATGGCTGTGGATTAGGAGGGTGAGTGGCTTGGGCTCTATGCTGATCTGAAAGGAGGGGCAGAGCAATGTGCCCTTCTATGAAGAGAAACCTTGGAAAGGAGGAGAGAAAGGCACCTTTTCAAGTCTGGAGGTGCAGCATGGAAATTAAGTTGCTGCCGTGCAGCAGCTTCCAGAGGCACCCAGCAGATCCCTGAACCTCTCACCCCTCTCCCTCATTGACAGCATCTCTGTTTACTGCAGTTGGGGCTTCTCGCTCACATAATTTCTATACTCAGCTACAAATCCTCCAAATCTTATCTAAGGAATGACAGACTAATCACCTCTCTTTCTCTGACTGTACCCGTCTGCAAGCCACCCAGCTGTCGAGCAACCACTCATAAGATGCCAGTGTGGGTGACCTGCCTGTATTTACTTATATCTCACAGCCCAAGTCTAGGCTTGACTGTGTTTATGTTTAGGGGTGAAAGGAAACAGTTATCTAACAAGGTGCAGTTCAGGCTGAATGGATCAAAGACAACAAAGAAAAAAATCTTCCATGGCATAGAAACTGGAGCTGTGTTCTTAAAAACTGTCATTTTTGGGCCACTTCCAAGAGCCAGTCTTGCCCTAAAAGAAGGGTAATCAAATCTCCAACATCACCTTGCTTGCAGGTACCTCTGGGGATCAGCAGTTCACTCCTTTCATTTAAATCATCAAGGATTAGCCACTGCTGGATTGGGATAATGAATTTGAATTAACATGAGCAGGTTATGATTATATCAGATCATAGTGCCCTCTGTTTGCGTAGTGCTGGAGTGGGCAGGGATTGATGAGCTTCCTGCCCTTTCCTGCCTCTACTGGCATAGTGATGTGGTGTAGTACCTTTCGTTGATGTCTCTGTCTCTACATATACTGTAGAAAAGCACTAGCAACACCCTGTAGCTGTAGGAGAAAGAACCAGTGCCTGACAGAATTAATTCTAATTACTGAAATGCTGATTGGGATCTTTGGGCACTGACATAATCATAGTAGTAGTAATAAATAATAATTGTGATTATCATTATTTTATTATTGTTTTCCCTCTAGACACTGCAATGATGAGAAAGAGTCTTGGATAGACTACCTAGATAATTACTTGTATAAATTTCACTGCATTCCCAAGAAATGGATTTATTATCTGTATGCCAGCTCTCTGCTAAGTTGGTTTTTGATGGTGTAATAAATAACATTAAAAGAAATCAGATAGGAGTTGGGTGAGGGGGTGAGCTTTAAGTTTGATGAGAATAAATTTTTTATTGTCATTTTATTTTTAATCTTCCTTCCCTTATAATCCACCAAAACTCACTTGCATCTTTTATTCACCTTTAACAAATAGTAGCTCTCAGCCAGGTTATTTTGCGACTGAATTAAGCTGACAGAGATACTTGCAAACAAGTAAGATCCCACACTATTAATAAGTTGGCCCAGTTTTTCACTTTTCTGCTAGTACCTTGTGAGATTCAGTTTATTCTCAGTCCCTAGCAAAAAAGTCTAGGTCATGAAACACTGTTCTTCCAAGGGCACTTGCTATTCACTTCTTCATTCTCTCGCTAGTCGTTTAAGCCAGCATCCTCAAACTCGTCATCTTCTTTCTTAAATCTCAGCAGGGAGCCGGATTTGTGCCTCCAACGGTGATCTCCGAGTCTATAGCGTTGCAGGCTGCCGCTGATCCCGCGCCTTTAGAAATGGTCTTGACCGAGCATTTGGATTGTGTTCCATCAGTGAATGGCACTAGGGGTACATAGGAAACGTGGCTCTTTTGTTTGCTCTGGTTTATTCTGGCCATGTTGTCTGTGAACAAAAGCATTTGCTGTTAATCCCGTAGCTCGTCTTGGTTTGTAATGATCATTTCTGTGATGGTGAATTAGCAGGAGCTGCTGGTGCGTGCCCGAGCTCAAAGCCATTAATTTTCCTGATTTTCTTCTGATAGAGCAGGTGCAAACTGGCAGCATTTGACCCTAATAAGTTACACTAGTCTGGCCAGATTTTATTTGCCTGGAACAAGGAACATTATTTGTATCAACATCCTGATAAAAAGTGACCAAATGGATTTGTTGGTCAGGTAAATTTTCCTGACACATTTGCAGGCTTGTGTTTAAACAATGTAATTTATTTAATCTTGTGATTTGACTAGTTCTTTATTGTAATCATACAATAGTACCGTTACAGTACATGTTTTCTTCTCTCATGAGACAGATGGATAGTGACTGAGGCTCAAAGATAATGTTTATCTACAAGATAGTATAACGAAGGCAGAGATTTGCAAGTTAATACATTTTGAGCTGATAAAACAGTTCCAAAGGAGAAGAAATGCTGGGGTGTAATTGTTTTTTTGGATTTTTTTAAATCCTGTTTAATAAAACATCCAGTGCCTTATGACATACGTATTGCAGTGATGTTGCTCTATAAATGTCCCTTGCTGTCATCATTTCCATGATTGATTACCTTGCAGCTGCATAAACTTGTAGAACTCAGTAAATAACCTGTTACCTCAGTATGCGCGTGCATCTTGGTGTGTGTCGTGAAAATGTATGTTGGTATGTTTGGGCATCTATATTTTTATATTTTGTGAGCCTGTAACTATGATAAATCAAGATCTTTGGTACGAAATACAGCTTTCCATGTAGAGTGCTGTCTGTTATGTACATAGCTGAAAGTTGGCTATAATATAATGAGGTTTATTTTTTGCCTCTCTCAAGATAAATAGACATGGGTTTTGTTCCATTAATAACTCTAAAGATGGTAAAAAATCAAACAGTGGACAGTTAAGGTGCAGCAACTCTCTTCTTTGCCTCGAGTTTCAGTGCTTTAAGGATTAAAGTAAAAAGTTGAAATCTCACAATAAACAAGATATTCAGTTTAAATTGTGTCGACTTGAACAGCAGTTTCTAATGAGCACACAACTAAGAGACTCTTAAGCCTCATGAGAAGCTGTCTATCCTAGTCTGAAGTCCTTTCTTTGACAATCAAAATAATTTGACAGAGATAAAAAGAAATAGCTTCTCCTCATTTAAGTGCTCCATCTGACATAAAAATCTTGGATTTCCTGTTTTCTGGAAACCGAAACACTGGTCAGGGAACAAAGGAATTTAATTTGATTTTTTTTTTTGGTCCTGTCTATCGTTATAAAAAATATGTTGCTCTCATGCAGTGGGAACACAATTACTGTAGAATAAACATTTATATTCCTAATAACAGGAGCAAGGCAGCAAGATCAGCGTGTGGAGCTGATGGGGCAGGTCCTGGGAGGGTGCGTGGTGGAGAGGCCAACAGGCAGCAGGCTGGTTAGGACAGCCCATTGCTTTGGTCCAGGCAGGAAAGGACCACCCCCAAAATATGGGCTTCAGGTTTCCTCAGTCCAGGGTGGAGCAGAAGCTCCTGCCTGCTGCTGGCAGTTCTGTGTAGCCTCCTGTAGCTCAAACATGTACTTTTTGTGGAGGATACTCAGATTCCTGAGCTGTATAAGACACTGAGCCATAAATAGTTGAAGACAGCAATTTTTTTTTTTTTTTTGTTACACTACCAGAATGAGTGCGTTTCCCTGTTTCTTAAAGATAGATTCTGAGTGAAATATGAAGAAAATTGAGGCTGTATTGTGGAGGTAGCTCTTTGCTGCTGTCTCCTGTTGGGAGACGCCGATAGTGGTGGACCTTGCAGAGGCAGAAAGAAAAAGACACACACGAAGTCCCACATGTCCAGGGAAAGATCACAAATAATAATTCGAAGTATGTCTTTATTTTGAAAGATAATCATTTATTTCAGTGCACTTTTGGAGCACAGAGCTTAAAAACACGTCATACCTTTGAGTCTACGGCACAGTGACTCATATGGCATCAAATGTAAATAGGTGTCACAAACTCTGTCAGTCCTCCTGTTCCCAACCAGGCAGCCTGGGAGGAAGCTGAACCAACTGTTCCTAGGCAGTAATGTACATTTACATAAAATGTTTCACATTTTTCATGTTTATTCCGTGCAGATGGCTCCATTTTGAACATCCAGAATTTGTTTTGACTTTGTGACTATAGCTTGTAAACAAAGCGTTGGCTGGCGTCTGCACTGGGTATAGGTAGCTTTTCATATTTGATCTAAAATTGAGTGAAGCTGTAGCCAAACCATTAGTCAGTCAAAATAATGTTGCAAGCCTGTTAAAGGCAGCATATCCAAACCATGAGGGAAGGCTGAATGAGAGGCGGTAGCGCTGTCCATAAATTGACAAATTGATGCTCAAGCGGTGTTTCACTTACACAGCTACTTTAGCCAGGCTCTGAATGCAGCTTAGCAAATCAAGGCATCTCAGTGTTAAATGTTTTGAACAGAATCACACAGACATTCCGTTATGTGAACGTGTTGATACAAATAATGCAGGGAAAATGCATAGATACACACCTATTTATAACTCAAGATGCAGAAAACTGGGTTGCATTGCTATTAAGCATGAAAACAGTAATGCTGGCTCTTGTCCGTGTGTATTATATCTGTGGAAATTATTTTCAAGGACAAATGAATACCAAAAATGTAAAGTTCTCTACTTATACTTTTGTCAGTTCCACTCCTAACATCTTGCAGATGAGGTATTAGGGTTATTTCTCCTGCTATCAAGTATTTAAACGTTTTAGGTCTTTTTTATATATTAGTCAGCAGAAAGGGACACTGATTTTGATTTGTTATTTGAGAGCATAATCAAGCCATCTTTTGCTTTAAAAGGTTCCCTGTGCCTTTGTCTTCTCTAATTTAAGTAATTAAGTTGAAGGATAAGTAGCCAGAGTATGTTCAAAGGCATTGGCTTGATTTTGTTTACTTAATTATTCCAGACAACACAGAATATTTTTCAGTAACTCCCCCCTTACCCAAGCAGAATGTATCTGTGCTTCCTGCTTATCTGCAGGTTCAGTTCTGCTTGCACATTGCTCAGGTCTATCACCTTGCTGGAGAAATACATGATTTGTAAATCTGAAAGAATTCCCCAACAGCTACCATAAAATTAAGCTGTTAAAGAGCTCTTGGAGCTTGTTTAAATGTAGACCTAAACAAATCTCTTTGCTGTTTAGCTCAAGATAAATCTTTTTAAAAGTCCTGTTCTAAATCACTTCCCAATTTTAATGAGTTTATATATCAGCCTTTGCCAGATTTTTACTGTAGCTTTTCTCCAAGATTACAGCCATGATAAAGTAAGGACTAAAATTGTTTATTATATATTATTCTTCAGAAGGAAAACTTTTTCCCCCAGAGGCTGTTGGGAGAGCTATTGATTTTCTGCCACAATGTGAAATGTGTGACCTTTATAATATGAGCAATGATTACAAGGCCAATAAAATGACATCATTCTGTTTAAACTTTAGAGTTCGCAGGGCAAATAGCAGCATGTGCCACATTTAATGATGTCCATGGACGATAAGTTTACGTTGCCTGGCTTCAAGTGAGACTGAAACATGAAGGAGGCAGGCTCTCCATCCCCAAAACACCCCATGTTTGTGCCAGGAGTAGGGAAACTGGAATGTATGTACCAGGTAGAACTGTGGTTTTTTTCCCAGCTCTTAAGACAGGAAGTCAGGGCTTTTCTGGTAACAGACTTCTCTAAATGTTTGCCTCTACATTGACAAAACTTCTCCTGATGTGATACAGGATGAGCTCTTTAGGATACAGCTGCATGTATTCCTGCAGATTTCCCCCAGTCCACTGCATAGGCATGTACAGGACTAAATTCTATTCTTAGCTTTAGTCTCTTTACTGCAGTTCTTCTGCAATGGCTGAGAAGGTTCTGTCCCAAATTGATGAAATATAACTGCACAGGGCATAGTGATATTCTAATATGTGTGAAAACAAGGAACACAGAAACCTTTATTCTGGATTTGAGGGGGATGCCACAACCCAATTCACTGAAATAGTTTCAAGAAGAAATCTATGGAATTTCCCACTTCACTCACATCAGGCTGTTTCCCCATATTATGTTCTTTTCTTCCTTCAAACACTTATTTTTGATCCATTAGGACCTGCTTCAGCCAATTCCCTGCCCATTCTCCAGCCTGTAGCAAGCCAGATCTCCAGTGTGGAAGCCAGGGTGGCTGTGATTTACCTGTGCAGCCTGAATCAAGCCTGTGCTCAGTATTTGGTCCAGTCAAATGTGGAGCTGAAGGATTCGCTGGTTAGAAAGCATAAACAAAACAGCGCCACACATTCAAGGCACCACCAAGGCAGGAATAGGGATCATTTCCTTTCCCATTTCTGGCTCATTGTGTAATATCAATAATCTCTGTAGCTTTGTATTATACTTGCCATAAGTGGCTCTAGTGATTGATTAAACACCTTAGCTTTTCTTTGGCATTTAATCAATTGCAGCAGCAGTTTATTGCTTGGTGTATTACAAAGTAAAAGAGATTATTACTTAATTATTCTGAAAAATAGCAGCTTGCAGTTGTTGCTAACATGGGTATGTGTCTGTGCTGACATGGGTGTCACATCATCCTTTCCTTTGTGCCTCCTGGTCTCTGCTCTGGATCCGATTGTGCGACTCCCAGCGGATCACACACAGTCATTCCCGCAGCCGTCACCAGCACAGTGCAATTAGTGCCGTTACATAAATAATTGCTTATGGTGGGGCTTCCTACAGTGCAAACAGCCCGACTGTCGCTTGCTGGATACCTCCAGATCTCCCTAAATTTTGGGCAGTGTGCTTATTAACCAGCCCACGTGAACATGAATTCACTGTCGGGTACAAACTGCTTCTGGGAGCTGTTCAGGAAGAATTACATCAGTACCAGGAGGCATTTTGATAGCCCAGAGTGCAGCACCAGAAGTGTGTACAACTGGAGGTAAATCAGATATGGGGCATATTATTGGTGTGTGAGTGTGAGAAAGGGAAAAATGCAGCATTTTATGACATCCTCTTGAGGATCTGGGAAATGGCAACTCTTCGTTTTGACACCTGAGGTTTTCTGCCTCAAATGCGGAATTAAATCCATATGCAAGAGTTCAGAAAGAATATTGTAGTGTGATAAAGCATAAGGATTCAGGGTAGCATACACATCTGTGCTTGTAGGGATATGACAGGTATCGTGATCAGTATGTATTCCTATCCATCTGTTTCTGGAATGGAATCTTACCCACCTGTGTTGCCATTCAAAGGGACAGTTCAACATTTAGAATTTTAAAAATGGGGGTTAATTCCTTGGTTTTCCCCTGACTCCCTATGATCATAGGCAAGTGATTTTGCCTCCTTTTGCCTCAGTTTTCTTTTGTGAATGGGAGTAACCATGGTTCACTGCCTTAGAGAAGACTGTGAAATTAAGGACTGCTAGCTGTTCCTCCACTGAAAATGAAACCTCTTTAAAGCTTTGATTTTGCAGAGATTCGTATGAATTTAAAGCTGTGCCCTTGACTTGACAGGGCTAGTCAGTGGAAGAACAGTGGCAAAGCATCCACTGCAAATCTGAAGCATTTTCCCAGATGATTTTAGGTGTTATTGGGGTGGGTGGGTGGGATATCATGCGGGAAGAAAACCGAACCTTGTATGCTGTTTATTTTTCCTCCACTGCGGTAGTAAAGGTCTGACCATCACCTTTCTAGACAGCTGCGTAAATCCAGGAGGCTGGCAGTGCTTTGCTCACGCTTAAAGCTGGCGTTGCCTGTGAATAGTGATGCTTTGGCCAGTCCATGAATGTCACACCACATCGTATGCCGGTTTTGTGTCACTCGTGCAATGGTTTTGCAAGTACTTTAGCAGAATTGGAGCGAGCAGACGTTGGCTGTCCAGTGACAGACAAAAGCTTATGTTTCTTTGAGAAGGTGCTGGATGGTCCTAACCATTAAAAGAGTTTATTTTCTTACTCCAACAGATTTCCCCTCCCCTCCCTGATGTTACCAAATTTATCATCACTTTTGTCTTTCAGGTGTAACCTGTCTTTAGTGTTGCAGACACATCAGCCAACCATGCATTAAGAACTGGGCCCTTACTTTAATTCAGTATGACTTTCTTTTTGTCCAATAATTTCACGAGCACTAATCCACACTTCAAATGCAGGAGATACTTTGATCCCCAAATTGTTCAGCACTTCATGCAGGAAAAATCGTAGGCCACAGTCATGAAACTCCTAGAGGATGGCTGCTGGCTTCCTGTGGCAGAGCTGGTTGTTGTTTTCCCCCCTCTCCCTTCTTTGCTCTAACCATTTTGTCTGTCTAGCTTGTCTTGTATTCCGTTTTCAAAGCAATTGCCATGAAGGGCTTCCTTTTTTTAGTGCCTAAAAGGGAACAATAGATTTTTAGAATAAGCCTATATTTATATTTTATATGACCAACTATCTGTAGGCAGATGTCATATTGATTGTATCTGTACTTCAATATAACATACTGAGAAGTTCAAGCTAAATAGAAATTAGTATTTTTATTCTTATTTTTTATGAAAAGGTCTTTAATGTATTCTTAAGTGCACATGACATTTAAAATTATTCCAGTGCTGGATTCCTGAAAAAGTAGATGACCTTTTCTCTTGAAATTGGAGAGTTGTTTTTCCTTAGCAGTTATATTATGCATAGAAGATGAGGTGTTAACCAAGATGTTAAAATGTATTGTTTCCCTTTGAAAGCTAATCCCGTTCCTCATTTTCATTAATGTTGGATCATTCATTTTCCTTTTCCTTTCTTTCCTTTTCCTTTCCTTTTCTTTTGCAACTGTTTTTGCATGAAAATGCAAAGTAGCAATAAACAGATTTTTCGTAAGACTTGCTTTAAGACTCTTCTCTTTCAGATCCAGTTAAAGTTTTTAAGTTCAGTTATTTTAAAATTCATATTCTTCAGTTCCGTAAACAAAAATAATGGAGAAATATAATGAGGTGCAAAGCGATTTTCTAGCCCTCACTAATCAGTAAATGCCAATAAAATGGGGATGGTGTAATGTCCGTAATTTAATTGTCTGCTGTTACCAGGTCACCACGGGACAGTAGCAGAAGCGGGGAGAAGCTGGAATTGGCCATGTCCAACCTCACTGCGGATGTCCTGGAGTTACTCCTGGAGTTTGTTTATACAGGTTCTTTGATCATAGATTCAGCCAATGCAAAAACCCTACTGGAAGCTGCCAGCAAGTTCCAGTTTCATACCTTCTGTAAAGTCTGCGTTTCCTTTCTAGGTAAGAATCACTGCATCTGGAGAGGTTTTAAGATCTTGTGTTAAGGTTTATAAACCTTCTTGTGACAACTCTTACAGGATAAATTAAGAAACCCACAGAGTAAAATATTAATTTGACTTGCAATTTGAATTTTAAATGCTGACCAGCTTTTAAATAATGACCAGTGGAAAATGGTCTAGAGCAGTGTAGCCTGTTGTTTGAGTGGCAACAGGTTTCATATCTTGGATAACTTATTTTGTTGAACCTTGTTCCATACTTGATGACATTTTGTTTTCTGGAGGATGATCTCTGCATAGATGCCAGGCAGTAAAGCACAGGTTGCTTATAACTGTGGGAACAAATTTTGGGTGCTACACGAGTCCAGCTTGGTCAAACACCAAAAAATTTGGAGGTGGAACTCCCACGGAAAAGGAGGTCCTGCAAATCTGCAGAATTTGCAAAAAATTAAAGACTGCATTGCAATATTTGCAATTTTCTTGCACCCATGACAAGGTCCTTGCCATGTCCAGTGTTCTTGTAAACAAGATTTGGCTGAACCATTCCAGATTAAATGTTAACAGGGTTTGTTACTGCATACCAAGTTATGGTCTGGTGTATGTGGGTCACCACAAAGGTGGGTGGAAGGAAAGGTTGCTGTGCCCATCTCTGGTAACTGGTCTGTCCTGTGTGCGTGGGGGACATTTGGCCCAGCAAGGGTGTACAGAGCAACATCACCAGTGCCTCTGCCCTTCCTCTGATGGCCGCAAGAAATGTGTTCTTCTTGTCCAGAGCATGTGATTGCTTGAAGTTCAATATTGTGTAAATGTTTTAAGCAATAATGACATTGGGCAGTACTAAATGGCATGGCTGGCACATGGAGGAGGTGATCAGAGGGTGCAGCCGGTCCTCAGCACTGTGTCATCCTGCTTCTTTCACTTTCCATCTGCTTTCCGGAGTAGACTATTTCAAAACAGTCCAAGGTTTCCAGCTCAGCTAAGCTTTATAGGTCTGAACTGGAACCAGACAGACCCATTTCTGTCATGACAGAAGAGGAGCTAGAACTGGAACTCAGCTGGAACACACCTTGTCTCAAATTCCCATCTGTACCACTTGCCACTCCTTCACTATCGTAGCTGCAATATCAGTTTATGAGACAATAATAATTTACTAATTACTAACACAAACTTATTAATACAAAAACTTTCAGCTTGACCTTATATGGCTTACTTCCCACGTTTCAGTCCCAGATACCCTGTTTTTTTGACATCTGGTTTCTACTTTGTCTTTCTCAATACATCATTCAGTGGAATACATCATTTGGTCTGAAGCCCACATGACCTGTAGGTTCTTCCTGAGCAGTTCTCATTTAAAATTGACAATTAACATCTACAATTGCAAAACATGGAAGACGAGAGTTTAGAAAACGTTGCACTCAAAGAACAACAACAAAAAGCCCTCAAATGAGTCCAGTTTATTGCTGTGATAATTTTCACTGCTAAGCCAGCCTGCTGGCAAGATGAGTGGTGGGACTAGGCTGGTACAATGCAGGCATCAGTAAAGAATCTGTGGTATTGTGTTCTCCTTTCCAAATTTTTATGTGTCCCGTGTTTAAAAGTCTGTTCTCAAATGGGTGGGTACTGGTGATACGAAATTTATGCTTTGCAATCACACCATTTGGACTGTGCAACTTGAATGAGGCTCTGGCTCTGGCATTGCTTTCCCCCAGCTTCCCTTTGCCACCTTTTCACAGTGATTAGATCTTACGGCCCTTCCAGGAACATGAGATATGTTCAAGTTGCACTATCTCCAAAGATTCAGCCACACAACCAAAATACATTTATTTCACTAAATCAGTGTGAGATTTCTCTTTTCCAGTAGTTAATATTTGAATCCAGTGAACCATGTTATGGTATGAAATAGTAGAGTTGGTTATAAGTTCAGTGATATATGGGGAGCCACTGGAATTTTGTATTCTCATTTGGAGAATTCACAGAGTGTAATCACTTATTTTTATTTATAGCTATGACTGGATTGCTCTACAGAGATAGCAGAGCACTTTCCATCTGAAAAGTTTAGGCAAAGGCATTTTGTCTTCACTGTGGCAGTGTTTTTTTCTTTTCATCCCAGCCACCTCTACTCTACACAAAGCAAAAATATGGTAAAAATCAGGGTTTTTTTCACCAGAGCTTCTGGAGGATTCCCCATTATAAACAGTGAATCTTTCCCGTCATTGGCCATGTCTAAAAAAGGGAGAGAAGTGGAGAGAGGTCCAAAGAAGTAAAAGCCCCAAATTAATAGGTCTGTTCAGCATAGCACAGCACCATCTCAGAGGAAGTTCAGCTCATCCTTTTTGAGTTGTGAAGATCCAGGAGGGTCCTGGCTGGTAGATGTCCAGGCAGCTTTTGTATCTCTGTCCGGGGCCTCTCAGCAGCCTTAGGCAGAGGCATCCCAAATTTTCTTCTGCTTTCTGGTGGAAATATGCTGCAAAATGTGTCAGGAAAGTAGTTTCTTTTTGATGGGAGATTTCTTAACCAGCTTTGCTGGGCTAATTATAGCCATGTTCTCTCTCCCCCACATGCTGTCTCCTTGGCTTTTTTCTAGACCATGAGAAATGACAACAGTTCTGTGCTGACTGATGCAATGATGGTGACAGGTTCATGCAGACACCATATGATAACTGGGCAAATGTTTGCAAACTGGTCAGGATATCATAGGTATTTCCTGCACCCATATGGCTGAAGACTTAAGCAGCTTTTTCTTCTTTTTTTTCATATTTGTTGTTCACTGTCATCACACTCATGGCTCAAATTGGGTTTCAGATGATTCGTCGGTATCATGGTTTGGGTCTGTGGTGCAGGGACATCCATCCCAGGAGGGAACCAATTCTGAGCTTGTACTTAAGCCTTCTGCTGATAAAATACATTCTTCCCTTAAGCCTAAAGAAGTTGGTGGAACCTGGTAGTTTCATGGACTGAAATAGGAAAGAGCAGGAGCTCTGGATTGTCTTAGACTCCTGAGCAAAGAATACAAAGTCAATCTTTGGAAAGAGTACTAGAGGGAGAAATGACAGAAACTGAATGACAGACCAGCAATGAGACCCGCATGAACAGGCACCTGAGGAAAGAAGAGGCCTTTATGGTCCTTATGAATTCAAGAGAAAGTGTTATGGGCAACGATTTTGTCCCTCCAGTTCTCCATATTTGAGAACTGCACTGCCCAGCACTGAAGAACCGTCTACTATATCTGGAGATAGGAGAAAGGAAGAACACCCTCACAGGGGAAGGGAAATCTTTTGGACAGTTCAAAGTCTTCCACATATCTTCGATCTTCACATGCTTTTGACGTTAATGGGAATACCTGAGGAATAAGTTCCCCATCAGAACATACAAGGAATATCACGTTTTATGTTATTTTTAGCGATATCCAAGTAGTTATCTAGGAAGCACCTCTAAATGAAAATATGGTGCTCAGTGCACACAGAAGGGGCATTACAGCCCATCGTCCCGTCGCCACAATCTCTCTGGGTAATCCTTCCAACACACCATCTATCTCTGACTTTATCTCAGGTTGCCCTGCTGCCAGGAGTGCAGTCAGAGCAGTCTGCCTGGCTGATTGTCTCCTGATGACTCTGCACAGGATCCTGCTCCAAAGTCACATCTGAAACAGCAGAAAATACCAGCTGCTGATCTACATTGTTATTGTGACACACTTAGGAGCAAATGTGCTATCCAGCACTGTCTCAATCCTTAAAGTCCACTCTTTGTCATGCCAGCATTCAGAAGTACCCCTGGATTGTAGGGATGGGCTATATTATATAGCAGAAGTCTGTGTCTAAGTAGTCATATAGGCTCCCTTTATAGCCCGTGAAGTTACAGGCATCAGTCAGGCATGGCTCTGTTCATCCTGAAGTCATTATCCAAAATACTACCAGAATAATCAAGAATATTACTAGATTGCTGCTTGGAATTGCTTGTTTATGGATGTACAGCGATACTAATGTGAGTGCACAGTTGCAACATAGACAGCTGGAGTCAAGAGGCATCAATCTTGCTCCCAAATTTTGAGTCAGAGGTGAAAAATGGGGAGAAGGTAAGTGTTTTTATGTTAGAGATTTTCCATATCTCCTATAGCTGTTGCCTTGCTCACCTGTAATGAGTCCCTCTAATTCACGTGCCAGCCCTCATTTTAAGAAGACATCATGTGCCCACCTTGCTGTGGTGCTCATCACATCAGAAGTGAAGTATGAAGAAGTGTGTCAGCAGCCTCCTGCACATAACCCTGGTCTGCATCTCCCTGGGACCCATCTCTAAATCGCCTCATAATTGCTGAGTCAGACAGGGATAATGTCATTTGGATGTGCCACCAAGGGTTTCCTCGGGGAAGAGGAGAGAGTGAAGCTTAAAGGGACAAACACCATCCAGCTGCTTGGACACCAGTGTACCAGGCTGCATCAGTCACCCAGCATTGTTAGAGGTAGAGAAACATGTACAGAACAGAAGAAATCAGTCGTGACCAGTGTTTTTTCTTCCCCACGCCACCAGCTCAGCTGGGGATGGCATGGGAATCTCTCCTGATAGAGGCAAACCCCATCCCTTGAAGATTCATTCTCACAGGTCTTTACCATTGCTGCTTAATGAGTCAAAATTGATTATTACCTTCATTATAAACCCTGTGAGGATAAGGAGGAACAGTGTCAGATTTGTCTTTCACTTGGGAGTTTGCCAAGTAGTGATGAAAGTTTCGGGCTCTGTTAGATGATTATTTTACTCCCAGCCGTATGTATGCATGAAACTGTGCCAGCAGACAGAACCGAGGAACCTGGAAGACGGTTTGGGGCTGAGGTTTTTTTGGGTTTGAGGTGGGGGGGTTCTTTGGAAAAGAGGAAAATCTGGGAGATTTGCTTCATAGCTGTCAGTTTACAACCTGTCTCTGGGCAGTCTTTGAGTGACAAAATCTACTGACAGCAAATAGTGCTGCTGCTGCAGTCTGCTTGAGGAAATGGGCCCCTTGGAGTCAGTACAATCAACTGATGCAAAATGAGATAACCTGGTTTCAAGACCACTGGATCTGTAAAAGAAAAAGAGTTAGGAGGGGGAAAAAAAAACAAAAACCAAAACAAACCCACAGAACCCCTAATTTCATGTCAGGTTTAAAAAAAAAAAAAAAAAAAAAAGTAGTTCATAATCCTGTTTTATTAAAAGCCATGTATAGATAGTATGCAGGGTTTCAATCTGATGAAGGCAGGAGCTGGGTGTAGGGAAGAATCCCTGAGCATTTCCCACAGAAGCAACCAGATGGGAGTTTTGTTTGAAGAGATAAGGGGCTATTGCACATTCCTGTCCAGTGCTCCAGCATAGTGCACTAGGATATGACACTGCCAATGTGATAGACTTCTGTGGCAGCTCAGGAGCCTGCCACTGGTACCAATGCCTTTGTGATCTATTGCAGTCTGTCTGTCTCTTCTATTTTATTTTTTCTGTAGTCCCATATCTTAAAAGAATATATTCTGCCTATTAGTAGTGGCTTGGTTAACAAAAGCTGAGAAGAATCTGAGAGTTCCTCTTATAAATGTCTAAAATTGGTGGGTTTTTCTTCAGAATAGCTGGAAAGGAAAAAAAGTACAGTCAAATGTGTGGTGTAGCACACTTCTAACGCAAAGCTACACACTGTGCTGCTGCTTCTGTTTGCTGGGAAGGAGATAATGCTGTCTCCTCTGTGCATGATTTTCTTTGAAACCCACTACACAACGTTTAACAGAAGGCGTTAGAATAATCTGTGTTTTGCATAAGGGATGTCATCACATTCAGCAGCAACAAAGTTCCTTTGAAAAAAAAAAAAGAGGGGGGAGGATTTTTTTTTTTATTTGAAGTATCTTAGTAGCTGAACAGGGCAAAAATTATCATAAAGTGACTGCAGCATTCTCAGAAATGTCCTTAGTGCTGTTTGCATTTATTCTTAAGTGTCTGCACTGGCGTTTACATCTTGCTGTTCCTTAAAGCAACATTGTAGGCGGTAGGAACAGCAGCAGTCTCTTGGCTGGGTTCCCATCCCTTGGGAAGCCCCAGATACTTTTATGTCAGTAGGTTTCCCCAGTGCCTTGTGAAGGCTTATACAAAAGGCAAACTCAGAAAGTGCCTTTCTCTCCCCATCCCCAACTCAACTGTTAGACAGACTTTGATTTTTGTGCTTTAAACCCCAATTCTATATTAACCCACAGTGCTGCTTTTGGTTAACTCTCTGAAATTAATTAGGGTTAGAAATTTGGCTATGACACTTTTTTTTCGTGACTTTGGAACAAATGTGTATCTTCCTTTTAATAATTCTCAATTACCTTTTTTGTTTGTGGTTTTTTTTGCTCCTTTTAGAAAAACAGCTGACTGCTAGCAACTGCTTAGGAATATTAGCCATGGCTGAAGCCATGCAGTGCACTGAACTATACAACATGGCCAAAGCTTATGCCCTGCAAATTTTCCCCGAGGTGGCAAACCAAGAAGAGATCCTTAATATCTCAAAAGACGACTTTATTTCCTACATGTCCAATGACAGCCTGAACACCAAAGCGGAGGAGCTGGTGTATGAAACAGTGATAAAGTGGATTAAGAAGGACGCCGCAATCAGAGCTCAGGTAAAAATAATCTCAGCAGCCTCACTCTGCTCCGTTCCCTTGAATGCCTCTTTTAGAATAGAAACCATCTCCACGCAATTTAAAACATGAGAGTGTGTAGGAGATGGGATGGGCAGTTCAGATAAGAAAAGAGAAAGGGAATGCAGGCTTATGCACAAAATGTGTGTAATTTCAAAATCAGATCCCCATATCTGATCGTTTTGAATCAAAATCTCATTTGTGACATGCATGATACAAACCTGGGGCCTCGAGTTGTTGACTGCAGGCTCAGTCAGAGATAAATTGGGAAGAATTACAGTTATCTGAGATGCTTTAAGAAGGGGATGTGTTTTAGTACCAGTGGAAAATAAAAATCTCTCAGAAAATTTGTATTTCTTTTGATGTCACATACTGAATGAATATAGCTTCAGTTCATAAAAAAAAAAAAAAAGATTCTGTATCTTTATTGGCTGCTTAGATAATCCTTTGGGTTTTATGTATTTGTTAGAGTCACCCTTTCCTCAATCATCTGAGCTATGCAGTGTGTTCTTGACTAAAGAAACTGAGTCTGTTACTTTGCCTAGCGCTAGATAGAGGCTGGAAGCAATGACTGTTTGGAGGCTGATGATCGTCCTTGGGATCAGAAGACGTACCTGCTACTTGTACCTCCAGTGCAGCTCTTGCAAGCCAGTTTTTGCACGTAGTGAACTGTGGTCTGAATCCCAAACCTCTCCATTTGGAGGTCAGTTTTCCACACAGACTGCAGAAGGGGAAGGTTGTTTTCCTCCTTTCCACTTTGGAGGCCAGATTTGCATCTGTTGGTGCCCAGTCACGGTTATGTCTGGTTAAGGAGGACAGCCCAGTTGCTTATGGACCAGACTGGGACTCAGGGAGACACTTGGCCACATGTTGTTGTTGCTGTCCCGCGTCGTGACGGTCTGGACCTTCTTGATTTAAATAGGAATTCAAGCACCTAAATGTGCAGTGGGATGTTAAATGTGTAATTGGATGCGATCCAGAGCAGATGCACATCCAAACCTCATCTCTACAGTGGGAGAAATAGGAATTCCTGCTCTCCCTGGGCTGCTGGATGAGGATAAGGACACTGCATACCAGGCCAAGATCTGCTGCCTGTGCTGCTCCACTAGCTCATCCCTGGTCTCTGCCAGCATCCTGCAGCCCCCAGGGCCTGGTTCCTACCCTGTGTGGACAGGGAATGTGGCTCAGCAGGGCAATCCTGTCCTGGGGACTCGCCATGCTCTCTGACCACGTCCTCCATGTGCCAACAGTGTAATTTAGGATTGGTCAGTGGTGTTATTGCCTAACACATTTACACAGTATCTTTGATTTATTGAAATTGTCCCCTCTTTGGCTCTTGTTGGCCTTGAAAAACACACTGTTTTACAGTGTATTTCCCTGCTTGCTTAAAGTTTGATGGCAGCAGTCAGCTCTGTGCCACTCTGAACTTAACGGGACCTTGGGTATTATTCCCAGGGGTCGGAGTTCAGGAACTCTGCAGCAGGAGCCTGTCTGCCTGGTGCCAACAGAAGGTGTCACTCATCAGGTGGTCTGGATTACATTCTCAAAACGGCTGGTTTAAATATTTCCTTCTGCGCCTTGCTGAAGCAATGTCGGGAATTTGGTTTTTTAAGTGGTGTTTTTTCTTGCTGTCACCACCACTATCCCCTCCTCACTTCCCTTTCATGTTGCAATTGAGCTGGTTTTCTGGGATTTTTTTATTCCTAAGTTTCCTTCACCTCTGTCCAGGTTCTGCAGTGCTTTTGTAGTTTATGATGGCAGTTTTATTTGCTTCTCCAAATTTCTCTGTGGTGCTTTGGTTTCATGCATTCCTTTACAAGGGCTTTTAATTTTTAATTTGTATTTATCCAGATATAAGGGTCTTGAATAAATTAGTATAAAAGATACCAAGCAGATAATTATTTTCCTGCCCAATCCTGCCACCAAACTAGTATATTTAGATAGTAACTCTCACTTTTTTTAGTACTCTGTGCACTGCTTGATCTTTTATAAAGCTCTTAGTTAAATAGGTACTTATTTTCTCAAACTAGGAGCTCACGCTTACCATGAAAAGCACCATCTTTACAATAATGACTTTTGCATTTTCAGAGCCCCGGCACAAATAGCTTGCATGGTGGATAGGAAGAAAGATAGACCTAAATAACCTTATTTCTGATAAAGATGATGATGAGTGAAAATCTGTGCTTGGTGTGCAGCAAGGCCCACCATGCCAGGAACTGTCCAAGCTCCTGTGAGACGCACAGTCTGCTGAGAGCTCTGCGGAGCTGGGCGTCTGTGGTAATGCTGAACATGGAATGGACCTTCTTTCAGGAGCTGTGCCTGGATATTTTTTATTCCCAGTTTGGAGATAGATTGTATGAGCTGTCTTTAGACTCTTTGGGATGGAGGATACCAGGAGTATTGGGAGAGTTGATGAATGAATTGCATCATGAATTGCACCATGAATTGCAGCAGTCCTAAGACATCACTCCAGCTCTACTGAGCTCCTCAGGTGACCAGTGTGGCAGTGCTGGCAGTTAAATCCTTCAGGGCCTGGATTTCCAGGGCCCCACTTTTTTTGTTTCTCAACGTTTCCCTTTGCTCTGCCAGGCCAGGCTCTATTGTTACATTTTTATTTTCAATAGCTTCAATGGCAGGTGACTAAAATGACTCTTTGGCAGCTTCTTCCAAGTTCTGCATTGATGATTCTCCCAAAGGTGGAGGTCTGGCACAAACAGGGAAAGGTCTGTGCTCTTCATCTCACCTGCACGTCCATCTTCCCTGGCAAAGCCTGGCAGGGGCTTGCTCAGCAGAGACATCCCCACAGAGGAGCTTCTCTCTGACTCAGCACCCTCTGCCCCAGGGCAGCTGCAGCCCTCCAGAACTCCTTGTGCTGTAATGACTTTGTGTCACTCTGCAGTGCAGGCTGACGCCTGGGGACAGTAAATCTCACCACTCATGTTCCCCCCCACCACAGCCTCATGCCGGGATCTTACAACAGCTTATCCTTCACTGCCTCCCCTCCTGTCCGATCCCCTGCTGAAAGCCTCTGGGAAGGAGATTTTCAGCGGAGCCTCCTGTTCTCTTGAGTTTGCTGTTTACCTGCTCTTCTCCGCCGTTGTAAAAGCTTTTCTTCAGGTGTCTTAATTGTTTCTGCTTTTGTTAATTCTTTCCCCACCAGGCTGGAGGGCAGTGACAGGGAAGGAACCAGGATTTTTTTGCAATGCAAGTTGAAAAGCTGCTCCCTGAGTGACATTTAATTGTGCCCACTGTGCTGTACGAACGGTGCTTGTTTAAGTGCACTGTGGCATTACAAAAGAGCACCCAAGCCTTGTTACAAAGAATAGCAGTGCTTTAAGGGTTACTGATCCTCTGCATAATACAAAGAGGCAGTGCAGAGAGTGAAGGGTTAAGCCAGGATTTGGTAAATAGCTGTGTTCCCCCAGTGCATTTGAGCAGTGCCCCGGCTCACATGGTAACATTCATGGAGCTGTTCTGGTGCTGGGGTAGTGCACTTGTGTAAAATGGGTCTGACCAAAAGAAGCAGCCTGTGAGGTGAGGTCAGAACTAGTAGGTAATTTCCTGTGCCAGTGAACACAGAGCTTTGGTTGTAGGAGTCCTCCTGATTGCTGTCACTGAGTGGAAAGCCTGCAGCTGACTGACACATCTGGGAAAGCTGAATCTACCCTCTTTTTTTCCATTTATTTCTCTTCCTGACTGATGGACAAGATTGTAGGGTTTATCCTAACAGTTTATCCCCTTGATAAGCTTATTACAACTCCAGCAAACTCATGCAAAAAATGTATTGCATAATGGAGGCTTTACTGTCTGGAAACAGCATGGTCTGAGCCGCCCAAACAAGGAAAGATTTTTGCCAGGCTCCACACAGTCTTCACCTGAACGCATTCCCTGCTCTCTGCATGGCCTTGGGCCAAGGTTGTTTCACCTTTTTACCCCCATTTCTCACACTATAAGCTGGAGGGAAGTGATGCCTCCCATGTGGGCTGTTGGAAGGATCCAGTGGATAACGAGCCATATTGTCCACAGGCACTGAGGACTGCCAAAGCTGTGCAGAGCTGCAGTCATGCCCAGCGTCTGCGGAGGATGGGAAAGGTGTGAAGTTGCTGGAGGT
This sequence comes from Pseudotriccus pelzelni, assembly GCA_035584735.1. NCBI lineage: Eukaryota > Metazoa > Chordata > Aves > Passeriformes > Tyrannidae > Pseudotriccus > Pseudotriccus pelzelni. The sequence goes on from JAWMRA010000113.1 coordinate 107,922,391, forward strand.
ATAGCAGTTTTCTGCCTGTCCAAAGCACGGATGTACCAAAGCTCATTGGAAACTTTCCCACCTTCTGCTCCAAGTCCAAAGTTGTATCTGTTTTCTCTGATATAAAAACATAGCAAATAGTTATTAATCATAGAAAGCCTGGGAAAACAAGACTCCCCATTGCATGTAGCTTTCCTCTCACTCTGAGGAGGGACGAGAAATGAGGAGAAGGCAAACATTTCAACAAGTTGCCCAGAGTAGTGCTAGGAGAGTGGCAGGTGCTGCAGCAATGAGTGACACACGAGAGGCTCAGCTGACTGGCAGCCACCTTTTGTTGCGCTCTGCAAGGATATAATCATGTGCCCTTTTTCCAAACCCTGTTTAAAATCATGGTGTCCAGCAGCAAAACAAAATGTCTCCAGCATAAAGGCATTAACAAGCTTTCTGTGAACTCAGAGGCAGATTTATCTAAACGGCATCTTCATGGTGCCTGAGAATCAGAGATGCATAGACAAATTTGAGGTAATTTAGAGAAGAGCAACACAAATGATTAAAAGACTGAAGGAACTGATGTGAGGAGAAAGAAAAAAAAAAAAAAAAAGATTAAAAGATGTGAATATGCATGACTTGGCCTAATGACAGCTAAAGAGGGATAAATGTCTACAAGTGTTTGAAGCCCCAAGGAGAGGAGCTGCCTGGAAGGATGCAAGGGTTGTAACAACAGTAAAGACCACTGGGATGAATTTGAGACTTGGCAAATTAGTCTAACAATGAGCAAACACAAAGCCCACCTGTAAGCCCTGTATCTGTCAGTGAGGGTAAGGAAAAGTGATGGAGAGAAGGAGAAGAGGATTTATGTCAAAAACGCTACAAATGCCCCTGAGCTATATTTTGGCAGTGACAGAGAGTGGCAGTTCGAAGGCAAGATGCTACAGAGGAAAATGGGTTGGTAACTGTGAAAGAGCAGATGGAAGATCCCTTATTTCTCAGGCGCATTCTAAAGACCCTCCAAAGTTATGTGGAAGAGCAGCTTGCTTCAGGAAAATGGAGAATCTGCCAGGTAACTGACAACTCCAGCTCTACTCTCCTCTACAAGGAGGTAATGAGAGAAGCTGATACCCAGTAACTGACATGTACAAATTATTTAGTTCATCATAATAAGAAATTAATTGATCAATCAGTGTACTTAAGGGCATTAAGTTTCAGGAAAGAATGTGGGAAAAATACGAAAAAGGATGCTTCCAATGGAGCCTAAGTGAATTAGGCACTAACACTCTCTAACAGCTCAATTAGGCTTCTTTGAAAAGCCCACACTACTCTGGTGCTTTGAAATCCATTTGTGGGAAGAGCAGACAAATTCAGAAAGATGCCATAATGAAAGCACAAGAAGCTTCAATTTCCCTGAAAGTGAAAAACGCAAGGGATGAGCAGTAACCCCTGTGATTTCCCAGGGATGGGCGGCTCAAAGAGCTCCGATTTAAATGAAGCTTTTGCAGACACACTCAAACTCCTGTACGGGCTTACAGAGGGAAAAGAAAAGGCAGCAGCAGGAATGGAATCAGCACAGGAACATACCCTTAGCTATGTACTGGAGGAAAAAGCTGCATTAAATAAAAAAGAGGATGCAGGTGAGATTAGCAGTTCCTGAAATTCCCTTCTGACTAAACTTTTAAGGTTTTTTTTAAGGGATACCCTTGACAGAAAATCTACTGAATTACTTCTCTGAAGTTTTAATTGGTTTGAGGAGCTCCCTTGTCTTCCAGTCTGCTTCATCTCTTCATTTGTGGTTTTTCCAACACATTTTCCTGTTTTTTATGAAATCTTTCTCTGCTGTTGCTGAAGCAACAGCCTCACAAAGACCCACATCTGCAAGCAGCTACTCACGCATGCTCCCTTACCTTTGCACATGGCCCCAGTGCTCAGGACTGACCTCCAGAAACACAACCATTTTACATCACAGCAAGAAGCATTTTGGAGAGTTACTGCACATGGATTTTGTGACAGTGTGTTATGAGGATGGAGATTTCAGGAGTTTACTTGGTTCTGTGAAGCACATGAGAAGCTTCAGCCATTTTGTTGTTTGGGATGCATCTGTGTGCTAACAGGTGTTTGAGTAAATGACTGCCCATAAACAAACGCCACTCACCTCTAGTGCCCTTTAGGGGAGCTTTGAGGGGGGTTATTTCAGAGTTTAGTCAGCAAGCTAAAGAATGCATGGCAAGAGTGAAGATTTTTTAATCCTTAGTATCAGGCAAATTCTGAGTATGATGGATCAATGGTTTATCTTCTGTGTATTTAAAAACCCCTCATCATATTACTGCTGGAAATACCGACCTGTGTGCTGCTTTGCAAACCGTTTGGAGAAGGGGACGGGCGCTGATGGCATTACAGTGTTTAGTCAGCTGTGCTGCCATAAACATGTCACGTAGAAACCTGATTTCAGGAAGACAGTGGGGCTGCTCTTTCCTTCTTGCTAGGCATGAGATTTATGCACGTGGCATCCTGCCACCGAGCCACCAGCTGAACCCAGTGCCTGCGAACCAGATTTTCTGCCACGTATTTATCTCATGATATTATGAGGCTGTCGGCTGACAGGCTACCAAGCCTTTGGGTTTAATCTGGAAGGCAGCATTGCAATTCCAAGAAGTCAGTACGGGTGATTAGTAAATACTCCAAGCGTACCAGAAAGCTTAGTTGGGCTTGGATATGACCTTGGGTGTAGGAATGTGCAGGAGGTTACTGGAAACACAATGTGGCTTTGTAATACTTGGGTCAGATGTATCAAAGTACCTCCATTACCAAGTAGCAGGGCAGTGTCAAGAAAATCTAGCCAAAAAAGGCATATTTGTGCGAATGGCAAAGCAGTGCACCAACAGCTTTGGTTTCCCCAAACGTCAGTTGATTAGAGCATGGTGCTAATAATGCCAAGCTCACGGTTTCGATCCTTGTACAGACCATTCACTTAATAGTTGGATTCAATGATCCTTGTGGGTCCCTTCCAACAGAATATTCTGTTCCCTGTTGGGCTTACACTTGGAAACTCGGAGCCAGCAATATTTTGAATATCAGGTTGGGTAGCCTGTAGGGGAAACCTGGACTGGGCTGGAGATGGTTGTAGGGAGGGAGCACTCGTGTCACCACTCCAGTGTGTCGGCGTGCATGGCCACCACATCACAGCTCCCTGTGCGGTTCATTTCTCGGCTGCAGGGTAGGCTTCAAAGACTCACGTCTGCCATTTGGGGGGTGGTTTCTAATTAATGTGTCCTGTACTCACTTGAAAGAGTTTAATGCAGTGGGAACTGGTTCTGCTTCAGATCTGTCCCTGGTGGCTTCCTCCATCTAAGAAGGTTCTTGCTTCAGCCCTAACACTGGAATGGTGCATGACGTGGAACAGTTCTGAATCCAGGGTTTGTATAAGATGACATAAATCTCCTTCAGGGCTCTCAGATGAATCAAATATGTTCCTACTTCATAATGTTTTTAAAAACTCTTGCAGTTATGCAATAAAGAGCAGTTTATTGGAGCAAAACCCTATCATAATATGGGTAATTTACCTTCTGTATTTGTATTTCTAGCTGAAGCCTGTTTCTTTAGAAGCAGATAGCACAAAAGTGTCCTTTGTAAGGAGAACAGTAAACTAGAGAGACAGATGAGTTATAACGCATAAGGGAAACATTATTTTAACCTCTTTGGGCATTACTTCAAAAATGTTAAAAATCTTGAGAGCTTTCCAGTAGAGAATTTAAGGAGCAGGAAATATGACTCTGTAGCAGTAAACATTCTTCCTGTAAAAACTATTTGTATATTGATGTGGCCCAAGTCTATGCAGGAACACAATAAGAGTCCTTCTGGAGAATACTTGTGAGGATTTTACTGGATTAGAGTATAAAATACTCCAAGAGAATAAAAGATTATTTTTAATGTGGTAGTGAAGTGGGTTTTGTAACTGAGACTGTGAAGATACCAGAACAAAGCTCACTTGCAAGGAAGCATTCATAATACTGATGTAATCAGTAGGAGAAGAAATGCCATAAAAAGTTTAGCAAAGTAAATGTCTTCCCTCAAACTGCCAGACAGGAATAAAAAAAGGCATTAGAGTGTATTGTAATCTAATTTGCTAAAGCACTGGCCTGCCTACTGAAGTGGGAGTAATTTATGTATTATTAGGGAAAGGCACTTCAAGGTATAGCCAATCGTGTTGATCATATATTCCTGTGAGTCAGTGCTGATCCAATGGTAACACTTAGGCTTCCTCATAGCATGATCACGACCTTCTGAGCACAGTACCCAGGAGAAATGGACACAAAAATTCCCATCAGAGGTGGTAATTACTCACCCTCCAATTTGGAGTGGCTGCTGGTTGTAGACATCTCAACGTGGCATGGTCTGAGGCATGTCCTGAGGAACACACTCCCTGTCTCAGGAGCTGATGGCCCAGAAGGGGACATCAATATTTTCTGCTTCCCCTGGTGTGTGATGCATCCTTTCAGGTCAGATTGCTCTGGGGACTGCGTTAAGTGTGTTGACGAAATCTCTGTTATTTATAACAGGAGTTTACGTATGTGTGGCTGACAAGTAAATACTTGCTTGTATGAATCCATTTAGGTGTCTGAATCTAGAGCTGAATCTCTCCCCCAGAAATGTTTAGGTAATTGCATAAAGATAAGATCTCCTACGATTTTTCCCTCCTTGTTTTTTATGAAACAGGCTTGTGATTGCAGGCTGGTGGAAGATCCTGCATTCTGTTCAGCCACTGCAATCAGTATCAGTGAAACTTGTGCCTTGAAGCAGGCCAGATATTATCTCTTAGAAGTCTCTGCTCTACTGTGTCCGCAGTGACTGTCCACAAAGACTTTGCTTACATGGTAGTAGTGCCCTGACTCCTGCAGAATCACCCCAGACAGGCACGTGGTAGCCGGCAGCATCACCACTCAACAGGGGGTTTATGGACCGGAGCAGCTCCCTTCACCCAACAGGAGCTGTGCTGATGGTCACGTCACCCGAAAAAACAGTCCTGACGGCATTCAAACACTTTCCTAGGATTTTAAACAATAAATTCATGAGATTTTTACATAATGGTGCCCATTCTCAAGGAGCTGAGCCATGGTCTCCCATGTGTATGAGCTGGTAACTCCTAACTTCAGTCCAGAAGGGACATTAATATTCTCTACTTCATGCTGGCATGTGATGCAGGCTGTAGAGCAGTTGTGATTGGTTTCCAGCAAAGACCTGAGAAGTATTTCTACTTGTCCAGCAAGCACCTGCAGCCGAGCGGGGAGAAGAAAACATTCTGGGGGTTACAGGCACAAGCCACAACTCCAGGGACCCAAGTTTCCTGTCTGCTGAATTTGGCAATTTGCCCTGCACAGGTATTCTGCTGCTTTAGTAATAACTGGTAACGTCAGTAGGTGCAGTAGATATTTCATAGCTGTATAAGGAACAACGGAAGGACAAGAGAGAATGGAGAACAAATAACAGATGGTAAGGAGGTTGAAATGCTTTATGGTGCTTATTCCAGTCTTAAATGAAAAGGATAATAGTAACAGGATATTTAGTACAATCATAGCTAACGGAGCTAGGGAGCCTTCGTAAGGGAGAATCTGAAAGAAAAAGGCTGCTGATTGCCTAAATCACTTGAATATTCTTAAATCAGTGAGGCTAAATGAAATTCACCCTTGACTATAGTGCTTAAAAGAGCTGTGCAAAAAGACAGTGCTTTATAAAAGCGTCTCTTGTCTTCTGGAGACGCTGTGATGGTTCGTACTCCTCAAATCCCTTGGTGAAAAACACTGCAATTCTATGTACCCTCAATGCTCTCAGCGCCAAGCCCGAGTCATGACTGCGTGTGGTCGTGCACACACACACACACACAGTGCCAGCTTTTTGTAGCTGTTTGAGCAAAGGAAAGAATAAGAGTGAAATGTGACATGGGTTTTGATATGTGACATCAACTTTCAAGCTGATGAAAGGGAGCAACATGTTCTAATTATTATTCCCCTTCAAAATAAGCCACGAGCTCAGACAAAAGAGGAGAGAAAGGAGGGGGGAATCCAGGAGAGAAACAGAATCGCATTTTCTCACTTATCTAATTAAAGCAAGGTGGGTGAGCAAGAGGGAGAGCTCACTGTGCTCAGGCAGTAGTGATGCCCCATTTATTTAGGGAAGGGTGGGAAATGGAGATGGTAACTCCACTGGGCCCATGGGAATTGTCCCATCTCTCCCAGAGGGGAGCTGTTTTCCCAATGCTAATTCACACTCCACTTCGGGATATGGTGGTGCCTGTTGAACCCCACGTCCTAATTTAGTGGCGCAATTGTTGGTGCTGGTGTTGTGTACTGATTTGTGTTGTGTCTGGTTCCATTGCAGACCAGCCTCAGGAGTGTCAGGGACACCTCCAGCATGTCCCACCACACCAAGAGAAGGTGCTGGCTCTTCTGTACACACTCCATGTATTTTCCAACTCTATTTAAAACTGCCCTTTAGTGACTCATACTACTTCCTGAGCAGCCTTTAGTGGGAATTAACCTCTCCTGTGGGGTTGTCTTGCTCGTCCCTGGTTGTACCCTCTCTTCTCATTATTCCCCTGTCCCAATGCCACGTTTCATCTTGGCTTCGATGTAAGGTTAAACGCCTCCAACCTTCTTAAAAAAAGAACTTCTTCAAGTCAGAGCTTTGCCACCCACTGCCATATGTCCACTGCTCCCTCTCCTACATGCTACCGTTTAATGACATTAAGATGTCTGCAGCCAAGTGCCTGACATTTGTGACTCCAGAGAAGGAGCAGCCGTTGTACCTCCTAGAAAGCATCTCAGAAATGGATTTCAGCAAGGAAAAAGAGAGGAGTGTCTTCTTTTACAGTTCGAGGTTGATGAAATGATCTCAAGCCCTACTTGGCCCTGTGTCACACTGGAGTTAATAGCGAGGAGTCAGGAACTTACTACTCACAGGCATGTTTTTTTTCTCGACGAGGAGCACTGTCATTGTACTCCTCCTTTTGCATCACCAAACAGCTTTTTTATTCCAAACAATTGCAGGGTGGCCAGGCATCAACTCTTCAGGCTGTACCTAAAAGTACCAGCCCCAGTGTTGAGGAGAGCTGATAAACAGGGGTCTGAGAGTCAGCCTAAGACCTCAGTCATCTTCCTGGTGCCACAGCCCCACAGGCACATGTGGGGCTCAGCTCCCCACAGGTCGCTGCATCTTTGCTTTGACTGAGCTTGCACCAGGCTGATGTGGCTCTCCAGTGTGAACTGGGAGTATACATCCTTTGTTTTCCGTCTAAATTAAGCCTACTGCTTCAGTTTGGGTGGGGAAAGGGGAAGCCGTGGAAGCAGTCACAGGTATCGCTGCATCCTTTACGTGCTGGCCAGCCCATTATCTAGTTCAGTCCATATCACTGCCTTCCCATCTTGCTGTGTCCCTGCTCCATTCCCATCCCTGCTCCTGCTCCTGCTCCTGCTGTCATTTGGCTCTCACATGCTGCAGGGACAGGCACACTGCTGAAAAAGAAAGTGAGAGCCAAGTAGCTTCTGGAAGACCAGAGGCATCTGCAGGCCAACAGATGCTGCTGGCACCCAGTGTTTCTTGGGACCAGTCTCATGGACCTCAGGAATATTTATTCGCATCCTGGCCTCAGTCCCAGCTGGGATCTTTGGATGCTGCCACTGTATGAATATTTATTAAAACAGATGATTATCTTTTGTTGCTGCGCACTCTTAGTTTGCATCCTGTTTGTGTGCCTTGCTTCTCCATGTTTTCCCATTGCTCTGCTTTTCACTGTGTTGTCGTGCTGGGTTGTGATATACCCAAATATATAAAAAGAATAATCTGGGGATGGACTCCTGGTTTTTCGATTGCTGTTTTCTCTCTTGGGGTTTTGCTCTCCTTTAAGCCGTGTTTGGTGACAGACAGCTTCATTTGCTCAGGTGTCCTTTACCCTCTGAGGTTTAATGTATTTGTTTAGAACATGAAACTCACTGTCAGTATTTCTATAGCACCCTCTGGAGTCAGACTTCTCCAAAAACTAGAGCTACATTATTTGCTTCACCAACAAATAAAGCCTATTAATTAAAAGATTTTTAGCAAAATGGCTGATATTACTCAATTGTTGAAATCACCCTGTTTACTGACTTTTGTCTCGCGTTTATAGTGCCAGAAAAAGACTTGTTTTGAGGCTTTATGACAGTGCAGCAACCACACTGACATTTCAGAGTTAATTCGGAAAATCGGAATGCTTGCTCCATGCTGCCAGTGCACAAGGTGTTATATTCAGCCTGAGTTCAGAATGAGCTTTTATTTCCAAAAATTCCTCCATACAGTGCTGTACGACAGGAGTTGCCACCTTTTGAAGATTATTTTCAGTCTCTGGGACCAAACCCAGCCTGGGCTGGGAAGCGCTGAGGGCTGTGTTGTCTCTGTCTCACCTGATCATTAGGCAGGGCTTGTGTGCAGCATCCATGGCAAGTGTCTTTCCAGACTGGATGACAGGGGATGGTTTACAGGGAAGGAGGTGGAAATGCCAAGTGGCTGGACTCTGGCATGAAGGCCGCAGCGTGTCATTATTTTCCCCCCCTCACAGTACGCCGCGGAGCTGCTGGCGGTGGTGCGCCTCCCCTTCATCCATCCCAGCTATCTGCTGAACGTTGTTGACAATGAGGAGTTGATAAAGTCCTCGGAGGCTTGCCGGGATCTGGTGAACGAAGCCAAGCGCTATCACATGCTGCCGCACGCCCGGCAAGAGATGCAGACGCCGAGGACCCGGCCCAGGCTCTCTGCAGGTAAAGCAGATCTTCCTTCAGCAGCATCAGCTCCCTGGTGCAGTGTTCCCTGAACATGGCCAGGACATGCCCTTGAATGGGGGACAGACCTTGGCTCCTTCTTTTGTCTCATTTTCAGAACCTGGTGATATTTGAAGCTCAGTTTTCCATTTCTACTTCCCTCAAGCATTTAGAAAGCCTCTCCCACTGGGTGGACATGGATGTTTAGATGTATCCTCTTGAAACAGGATTTAAAAGGAGCCTAATTTTTAGGAATTATTGTCTTTGGCAGAGTCGTAACATTCCTCTGCTGTCCTGAAAGTCAATCCCTTGCCTTCTGTGCCTCGGTTTCTCTAGCTGCAAAAATAGTTGAATAATTTGCTTCTTTGCCCTTGAGCCTCTTGTGGGGAGGTTCTGACTACTATTCATGAAACAGCTTCGCTTTCACAGCCCTTTGTAAATATATTTTTATGTGGTGAAGCTCACAGTACCGGTTCAGGTTGTTTAGTGCCTCCAGAATAAATGGATGACACATAACATACTGTTTTTTTAAAATCCAGCAGCTATGGAGATCTGAGTCTTTTTAAGAAGTGTCTCACTCAAGGAATATATGCATTTTCCTTTCTGAAAAATGCATGGAAAAAACATAAGTGCCCAACTTGCCAGCCCGGCCCATGTTGTGGTGATGAGAGAAATATTGTAAATATTTGTTTAACAGAAAATGCAAATACCACATAGGAAAACTGCATCCAAGAAGGAGTCAGATGAAAACAGGTGAATTGTTTTAACATGCTGCCTGTACTTCTGCCTCCCATAAGTACAATCACAAAGCCAGACAAAACTTTCTGTCACTGCCACTAATGCTAATGTGGCACGGAGATGGCATATCAAACCACGGCATTTGCAGCTTCGGGAGACTGCCTCATCAAGGCACCTTTCACAAGGACGAAGAGTAGAGGACTTTCAATAACAATCTACCCTAAAAAGTCTTTCATTGAAGAAGCCTAATGGTGTGATGTTTGAAGGGATTTCTGAAAAGTGCTTATTTTATGTATATAAAATTGTAGGTGTAATGTGATCCATTTCCAGAAGCTTGTTGATGAGGGAAAAGTGATTCTCTCAGGGTAAGAGAGGGTGATTATAGTTTTTTAGGTCAGAGTCTAATTATATAGAATCATGTTATTTTGCATATCAACGGCATTCATGGAGGCACAAAGGATCTCTAAACACCCTTTGTGGACTCGCTGCAGCATGTCACATGCCCTCTCGAGGTCATTGATTATAATCAAGTTATGTCTTGCACAGGTGATTAGATTTTCTGGTATGGCGCAAAAATAATGATCTCTTGTTACTGAGAAATATTTATTTAAAACTGTACAGCACTTTATCTTAATAACTTTTAAGAGAGTAACCTTGCTTGAATGACACAAATATATTCTTCGAAAATGCTAATGAGGAGTGACGATAATCCATTACTCTGCAGACGCATTTCTCTCCGCTGCAGCTCCTCATCTCTCTTGCTGGCAGTCTCGCTTCTGCCCCGCACCTGTGCACACTTGTCTCTGGGCTGGGCACTGTAACACATCGCAGCAATTGCTCCAGCCACAAGACAAGCTCTCAAAAGGACGATTCCTTCCAGCTTGTGACCTCATGGTCCTGCTTCTGAGCCGACCTCTCCTGGCAACAAATTATACAGGGGCTTATAATTTCTGCAGGAAGGTTTTTAACACTTTTGCTAAATGCTAAGTCCAAACTATCTCCAGCATTTAATTCTTGGATGGAGCCAGAAAATATCCCAGGATTAAACTGTGACCCATCTCTGTAGCCATGAGTCTAGAGAAGAGTCTGGAGTAACACAGAGATCAGATATGACTTGCCTCTGGCTGTAAAGTGGGAATGAAACCTTTCAGATGTGGAGTGCAGAAGTTTTGCATTTGCCTTGCTGGACACTCTGGATGTTATGGGCCTGGGGGAGCTGTTCAAGCACAGATAAAGCTCAGTTAATAACTGTATTAGGGCAGGGACTATCTACATCATGTTTGCAAGCACCTGATAGACTATGACCATGATCCATGGCTTGAGCACATCTTACCTGTGTCTGGAAAATCTGCTTTCCCCAGGTAAAGCAAAAAAACCCCAAAAAAACAGCCCACCAGAAAATTATCTATTAATAGAGCATATGCAGTGAAAATATCAGGATGAAGAAGCATAACCATAGCCTAAACCTTCTCCGGACATTAGCTTTTTTTTCTTCAGGTCAAAGTCCAAACATTTCCTGGATACTGGTCAAACTCCAAAGCTATCACAATCCCTGACAAAAGTCCCATTTTCTTCAGTGGAAGATGAATTTGCTACATGCAGGTCTCCCTCAAAGGCTGTTGAAGTGAATGGATATCTTTACATGGAACTGCCTACTTATTTCTTCCCCATCAAGTTTTGCCCATCTGGCATTCTTCCTCCCTACTTCTCCCAGTAGTGTTCATAGTGTTGTTCCTTACCCACTGCTCCCCCTACACACACATTCCTGTTTTTTCTCACCCTTCTTGGTTTGATTGCAGACTCTAAAACAGATTTCTATATGATACATTAAAATTGTACTGACTGGTGAATATTTTTGATAGGTTCCTGCCTGTTTGAGAGATGGCACTTTTTTATGATACAATTTTTCTTACTTGAATCCTAGGTGTAGCTGAGGTAATAGTCTTAGTTGGGGGTCGCCAGATGATTGGCATGAATCAACGTGCTTTAACAGCAGTAACTTGCTTAAATCCTCAAAACAACAAGTGGTACCCATTGGCCAGCCTGCCGTTTTATGATCGAGAGTTTTTCAGCGTGGTCAGCGCTGGAGACAACATCTATCTCTCAGGTAAGCAGGAGATTTCATAGAAACGCAAAATCACAGAAGGGTTTGGGTTGGAGGAGACCTTTAAAGGTCATCTAGTTCCAACTGCCCTACCATGGGCAGAGACATCTTCCAGTATATCAGGTTGCTGGAAGTCCCATCCAACCAGGCCTTGGGCACTTCCTGGGATGGGTTACCCTCAGCTTCTCTGGGCAACTTGTGCCAGTGCTTCACCACCCTCATTGCAAGAAATTTCTTCCTTATGTCCAATCTAAATCTACCCTCTTTCACTTTAAAACTCTTACTTCTGGTCCTTGGTAAAAAGCCTCTTTCCATCTTTCATATAAGCCCCCCTTTAAGTATGGAAAGGCTGAAATAAGGTTTCCCTGGAGTCTTCTCTCCTCCAGGCTAAACAACCCCAGCTCTCTCAGCCTGTCTGCATAGCAGAGGTGCTCCAGCCCTCTGACCACTTTCATGCCCCATCTCAGGACTCACTCCAACAGGTCCATGTCTTTCTTGTGCTGTGGACCCTGGAGCTGAACACTGTATTCAAGGTGGGGTCTCACAAGAGCAGAGCAGAGCGGGAGAATCCCCTCCCTTGACCTGCTGGCCACACTGCTTTTGATGCAGCCCAGGAAATAGTTGGCTTTTTGGGCTGCAAGCGCACACTGCCAGGTCATTTCCAAGTTTTTTTCTGCCAGTATCCCCAGTTCCTCCTCTACAGGGCTCCTCTCAGTCCATTCATCCCCCAGATTTACTGGACTGGGAGAAAAGTTACAGCATAGACATGATGGAATTTTACCCAGCTGCTCCTAAGGGGGGAAGAAAAAGAAGAGAAGTGGGAAGGAGGTTGGGAAAGAGGGATTTCCCTGCTTTTATCATTCTCTGTGTCTCTGCGGCATTAATGTTCTCTCAAAGCAGTCAACAACAATATTTTGCAGTCGCAATGTGAAGAAAATAGGTCTGACAACCATCAAGCATGCAAAGAGCTTTCACTGCCATAGAAACACAATTTATAATACTGGCTGTAGTTGAATCTAAATGGTGGGTTATGGAATTTGAGACAGACAGACTGAACTGCTGAATATGTGACCTACACTTAAAGTATTTGCTTACAGGAGCATTCATGTTTTGTACTTGTTGAATCCTCTCCTTTGACAGTAGTCACTAGCTCTATAATCTTCTTAGTTTTGGTGAAACTGAGACCACACTCCTTAAAAGGCTTTAATTCCCAAAGTAGCTGTCGACACTGCGCCTGGAGCATCACAGTGTCTGGTTTTTTGCAGTCTGTTGGTACCTCTGTTTGGCTGGAGGGGGAAAAGCAATTCCCACCAGACAATGCACGGATGCTCTGATGGCAGCTGAGTGGAGGTTGGATGATAAAAAGAGGAGGCTGGGCAGGGAGGTGCGGATATGTGTGATCCGAGGATGTAGTTGGGAGCGCAGATGCACCTGGCATCTGGACCAGTAAGGGGTTACAGCTGTTGCCTTTCCCTGGCTGAGTTTCCTCACTGCATTTTCTGCAGTAAATTGCTGCCTGTGGTGTTAAATTCCATTAATACTGCATAGGGACCCTAAGAAATGATTGGAAATTATTTCTTGATGTTTTTTTCCCCATGCTTGTTTGCCCATGCTTGAGAGCAGCTGGAGCGAAAGTTTTCTGTGGAGGCTTTTGTGAGATGTTGACTTTTAGTTATTCTTTAGTTATTTAGTACCTTCCAATACGTACAGCCACTCCAGGCTGTGCCATACCTTCTAACAAAAGCTTGGAATCCTAATTTCGAAGCTTATTTCAGCTCTTTCCCTTGAATCTTGATGAGTGACTAAATTGTATTCAGTGGCTGCAATAAGGAAAGCGGCAAGTCCCACATGGCTGGAAATGTAGCTGGGTATGAGTTGATAGTTTGCTTTGCTCAAACTTAGAAGACACAGGAAAAAGGGCAGGGGAACCAACAGAAGTGGGAATGGACTGCTGCAAGCTCCAAGTACCAGACCCTGCACTGCACAGTGTAAGTTTGGAGAGCAAAATACCAAGAAGGAAGCCTGGGTTTCTCATTAAACCATGGAACTGAGTCTAATTCATTTTCCTGGCCTGATCACTCACTCCTAGTGTGGTCTCAAATCATTTCACTTCTTTGGACTTCAAAAAGGGATAGTCAGACACCCACTAACTGGCTGCCGTGGAAGCTTCGGTCAGAAGTTAAGAAGTAACCAGTATAAATATTTCACAAGTGCATCTTGAACTGTTTTACAGGAGTGCTACAGCTGGTTCTTTCTTTTATCAGCAAATGAAAATAAATAAGAAATTTGTCCCTGAAAATTAGAAATTAAGCCTACAGTGCAAGCACTGACTTTATTCTGCCCATATATGTGCTGCTTCAATCCATCACTGTATTAAGCATTTTGGATTTCAGGCTGGCCTGTGTCTCGCAAGCCAAGATAGACTCAGCCTCCTGACACCTTCTTGCAAGTGTTGCAGTAATTTAATAGACTGGAAGTTATTTATGAACACTGAGAAGGGTCTATCCCCTTATGTATATGTCCCTCTTAGTCTGACATCTTGATTTCTTCATGTCATCTTATTAAAAAAAAAAAAAAAACAGCCTTTGGGGCACATGAATAAATGACACAGACATGCATCATCGGAACAGATGCTCGGCATTGAGGGTGATTTATTTTAATTAGTCAAATGTCATTTGAAGAGTTTTTTTACTTTGTAACTGGCTTTGATTGCTGTGTGCAAAGCTGCTGCCGTTCCAGGATCTCACGTAATTCTCCCCTTCTCTCTGTCTCTCTCTCTCGCGCGCCCGCGGTGCCAGGCGGCATGGAGTCGGGTGTCACGCTCGCTGATGTCTGGTGTTACATGTCCCTGCTCGATAACTGGAACCTCGTGTCCCGCATGACAGTCCCAAGGTGTCGACATAACAGTCTGGTGTACGATGGGAAAATTTATACCATTGGAGGGGTCGGTGTGGCAGGCAACGTTGACCATGTGGAAAGGTAAAAAAAAAAAAAAAAAAACCACAAAAAACCTGAAAAAAAACACCAACCCATGCTGTTCGCTGGAGCTTTTCCTTCATGCTATGCCAAAGGACCGTTTCCTTTTTAAAGGACACATCAAATGGACTGTGTGTGTTAAAATAAGGTTTTGTAACAGCTAAGAAAGGAGGGAACTGGGCAGGATTAGATTTCTTTTAAAAGCTTCAGTGGAAAGCATTGTTTCAAAACCAAAGACAAAAAGTTGCCAGCTTGTCGGTTCACTCAGGGGAGTGAAGAGAGGAATTAAGCTTCTTTGGACATTTTTCCAGGTTATACAGTGAACTAATAAGCTTCCTTTGAATTTAGTACTGGTGGAAGTCTTTACAGACCGCAGTAATACAGGTTTTTTTCTTTTAAACCCAAAAAAGCAACAGCAAATAGGTTTCTTGTATGTCTTTTTCTGGTGAAGGACCTCAGCCTTGAGCTGGCTGGAAGATCCTCCCTTTGGTGGTCTTGGCCTGGGGCCCTAACCTGCCACTTTTGGAGTAAAACAACAATAAATGGAAACAGTTTTGAATTCCTGGCTGAATGGAGATGGGAGAGAATGGAAATTTCTCTTTTCAAGAAGGCTCCCGATATAAAAAATTTCTTTTTTCACGTGGAAAAAAAAAAAAAAAGAGGAAGGAGGAAAAGCACAATGAAAACATTTCAGAGAGTAAAATTCCAAAACCAACTTATTTCATGTCAACCATAACATTCAACAGAGTATATTACACATATATCAATGTTTTCATTAAAAAGTAGAATTCACTTTGCAATGCAGGATATAAGAATATTCCATTCCAAAAAGGTTGATCCAGTCCTAGCCTTACCCGAACACTTACTGCATTGTATCACATTTTTGTGAAATCATTTCCCTTAGTGAAAGTGGCAACCAAAAATAAAGAGGTTTTCTTCTTGTCAGTTTTAAGTGCTGAATTTGAATATTTCTTTAGCAATATTTTGAAGCAGGCATTTCCTAGTAAAACTTGCCTTAGCAGGCAAGACAAATAGGGATAAGTCATTAAGAAAGATTGGGGGAACTAAAAAACAGCACAGTTTTCAAAAGGCTAGGATTAAAGATGCTTTAAATATGCAACATATACATTCCATTTATTCAGCACGTTTATTTTTTCTTTTAAGTAAATACTATAAGTACTAAATACCAAAACCTGTATTAAAAGTTTAATAATGTTTCAAAGTGAAAAACACAGGAAATTAGGAAATGCCAAAAATAAGCTTCCTTCAGCAGATCTACTTTGGTACTTCAACTGTGTGATGACTTTTTTTTCCATAAAGATTTTCTGCCTAGTTCAGTGCATGGGACAGACCAGCTGTCTGTACTCAGGGTGCTAAGTGATTACCTCTGACATACAGCCCTAGTTTTGTGTTACTCTGTCTTCAAAAATTGGCCCTGTATTGTCCAGGAGATGAGTCTGTGACAGAGAAGCCCCTGGAAAGGACATGTGCTGTGGGACAAGGTCTGCAGGTGGCCTTCCCTCCCAGCCATGCGCGGGCTGAAGAACTGATGTTGGTGATGATGCTTTCAGCAAATCAGGGAAGTGCAGACAGGAAAGAATGAATGATAAATCATAGCAGTGAATGCAAAATGTGAACGCTGTTTCTCCCATTAGCACTGAGCTTAAGGTGGGCACTGCCCACGGGACTTGCTTTGGAGCAAGTCTCATCCTTCTCTGCAGATTTCTTTTTGATATCTGAAGGTATTTGTCCTGCAATTGAAATCAGTAAATTTTTACCTGCCAGAAATTTTCTTGTGAGCATGGGAAGGAGAGAGCCCAGGAAATAAATGCAGTGTTTCGTCCCATCTCTCGATAAAGATGAACATCAAAATAATACTGTTGAGGATAGGTGCCTTCATAGATATCATAGATTAAATCATCTCTTTTCATTTTTTCCCAGGGCCTGATTTCTGTCTCTGCTCTGATTCCCATGGTCTCTCTTTATCAAAGGATCCAAAATGTTGGTCAGTTGAGTGAATCCCAAACCAAGCAAAGTGTCCCCTCCCGCCTCCTTCCTTCTCATCTCAGTCACCCAAGCCCTGGCCACAGACGACACTGCAGCCTGCAAAGTCACGCTCAGGCCCTCAGTCCCCTGCTTGGCTCAGTGAGAGCAGCTGTGCTGCTTTTCCATTCTAACAAGCCCACCAAGAGACCTGCATGTGGGAAAGGAGCTGATTTCCTCCCTATCATTTCCGTGCACGCTGTCTCAGCCACAATAAGGATGTCTTGTCATGGGGATTTGCTAAACTCGTGGTTATAATTAATCTGCTGTTGTCTATAGAGTGACTTGTGAGACAGAGCCGTGGAAAAAGTGCAACATGGCCTCCTTTGGGCTATGCTGGGAAATGAGAGAGGTTTTGGGATGCTTCCTTTTTTATTCTTTGTATTAAAAATGACAGTAGGGGGTGACAGAAGTGAAGCATGGCATAGCTGAAGCTGTGTGTTTTGGAAAGGGTGTTTCAGGGTCTGCTGTTAGAAATGCAGCTGAGGAAAAGCTGACCCTCCTAGCTGTGCTGAGCAAAGTCAGGCCTTTTCACACAAAAGCATTTCCCATTTGGACAAGGCAGTGTTCAGGAATTTAAATCATTGTAACTATTTTTGCAAGCAATGAGACTTTTTGAATTTGGGTTGCAACTTTGCAAAAAAACACTAAAATGCAAACTGAAATCATTTTAGTTGGTTGGTTGGTTGGTTAGTTGGTTTAGTTGCCTTAGGTGCAGTGAATGCCCACTTCTTGACTCTGCTTTTCTTCCCATCTCATCCTCAAGAGCTACAAGAAACCAAGCTTCTTCTACCAAATTTCTGTGTGGATTGCACATTCCTCTTCAAATACTGTGTTGCTTTGGATGGGATACTGCAGAACCACTTCTCAGTAGGGGGAAAACCTCTCTGTCATTCCAGCAGGTCTTATAAAAGCGCTATGTTAAAATAATGTGATATGATCGTACACTCCATGTCAGGTGATGCCAAAAATTGCATTTACCTCTAAAGTAACATTGTTCCCCTCAGTGTGGAATTGCAGTCACATCCTCTTGGGTTTTGGTTAGTTTTTCACCCCATAGGAGGCATCTGAGATTATAGCCCTGTTACCCACCCAGAAGGAGGTACAGGGGCTTATCCAGACCTGACACATAATGCAGTCCTGGGCTGTGTCGCCAGTGTGAAGGGCAAAGCACTGAACAACCTCCCTCACTGGACCACCTGCCACCTCCCCTGATGCACATGCAGCTTATCTTTCCCAACCACATTTTGCTCTCTGCTTGCTCAGTGAGCCCAAGCGTGACCATGCCCAGCTTTGGCCAGGTTTTGACGTGTATTTGCTGGCATGGTGAAGGGTATGTCTCTGGTCCAAAGTGACCTACCCTGGCCTCATCAGTTAGCAGCCCCAGAGCATGCAGTCTGCAGGGTGTCTCACCACAGTGGGTCATTGAAGACAGAGAAAATAACATTTTTTCCTTCTTGTTCTCCACCTGGAATTCTTGTAATATTTGATCCTAAATTGTTAAAATCTTACAAAGATTTGTTTTACAACATTTTGGTTTTTAAAACCAAAGACCAGCAGACTCCTAATTATTTATGGCATCAGCTCCTGTGCTCCTCTCTCCATACTTTTGGTTGTGTCATTGATGCTGAAGGCTGCAGCCTTATCCAGAAATTCTGCTGCCACTTAAAACGGTGGATGTTTTCATCAAATTCAACAGGTCTGAGATCCTTTACCCTTTATCTGCCATTTGTCTGTAAGGAGGCAGCAAAAATTCTGTCTCGATGGATAATATTATGGGACTATCAGTCACAAACAGATGAATAGGAGTAATTCGTTACTCATCTTAAAACAATATGCATGTGCCAGAGGGGCTGAGTTATAAGTCCATTTTTGTGGCTGTACATGGGTGTATGTTCAGGGAAAGTTATGTTTTTGGAATGAGTGTTTAGGGAAATAACAGCACGGCTGCAGTTCTCCATCAATCCCCTCTGGCAAGGTTCTGTGTGACAGGGAGCAAGTCATTAGGTGTTAGGCGAGAGGGTATTACACTTTCTGTCTTCTTTTGAGATATGAGTTGAGTTGGGACCTGGCGAAATGAAGTGGATCCACAAACTAGGTCTTTAGATAATGGATGGGCCCTGTAATATATGCAGTTTGAGAGCCGAGAGGACTGCGTATGCTGACAAGACAATGTATGTGACTAAAAGTGTGGAAATGTGGGTGCTTTGTGGTTATTATATGTTTGAAGGACGGAAGAAGATGAATCCCCTTGACCTGACATCACTTTTCAATAGGGTTGTCTAAAATTGGGAGATTACTTTTGTTGGCAGTGCATACTTAGAAGGCAGCCTAAAAAATTCAGTGTAAAGAACGAGCTTTATACACTTCAGAAAAGTGCTTCATAACCTACTGTTTTACTGAGACAAGTTAATGTGGTAACTAGGGCTTCTCCCCCCAAAAAGATGGCAGGATTGATAGCCCTACTGAAATGCATCCAGAGTGCATCCATGCACTCAGCATGGGCAACAGACAGGAGGAGCTGGAAGCCATTGTGCAGCGGGAAAGCTGCTGCCATCGTGGAGACATGGTGGGATGACTTGCACAACTGGAGGGCTGCAGTGGATGGCTCTTCTTCAGAAAGAAGAGGCAACAGAGGAGAGGCAGCGGGGTAGCCCCGTATGTTATGGAGTGTTTTGACTGTCTCCAGGTAACTGGAGGTTGGCAGATGTGACACCCATATATAAGAGGGGTCAGAAGGAGGATCTGGGGAGCTACAGGCCTGTCAGCCTGACCTCCGTGCCAGGGAAGGTAAGGGAGCAGATCTTCCTGAGTGCCATCACACTGCACATGCAGGATAACCAGAGGATCAAGCCCAGACAGCACAGCTTCAGGACAGACAGGTCCTGCTTGACCAACCTGATCTCCTTCAGTGACAAGGTGACTTAGTGGATTAGGGAAGGGCTGTGAATGTTGTTTACCTGGACCTTAATGAAGCCTTTGACACCATTTCCCCCAGTGTTCTCCTGGAGAACCTGACTGCTCATGCCTTGGATGGGTGCACTGTTGGGTACCTAAAAACTGGCTGGATGGCTGGGCACAGAGAGAGATGGTGAATGGAGCCTCATCCAGCTGGCAGCTTGTCACTGGTGGGGCTCCCCAGGACTCATTGGGGCCAGTCTTG
This sequence comes from Pseudotriccus pelzelni, assembly GCA_035584735.1. Lineage (NCBI taxonomy): Eukaryota > Metazoa > Chordata > Aves > Passeriformes > Tyrannidae > Pseudotriccus > Pseudotriccus pelzelni. The sequence continues at coordinate 107,942,171 of JAWMRA010000113.1, forward strand.
TTTAACGTCTTTATCAGTGATCCAATAAAGGGGGTCAAGTGCACCCTCAGTAAGTTTGCAGATTACACCAAGTTGGACAAGAGTGTTCACCTGCTTGAGAAGGCTCTGCAGAGGGATCTGGACAGGCTGCATCAATGGGCCAAGGCCAATAGTATGAGATTCAACACGGCAAACTGCCAGGTCCTGCACTTGGGTCAAAACAACCCCCTTGAAGTGCTAGAGGCTTGAGGATGAGTGACTGGAAAGCTGCCTGGTGGAAAAGAATGTGGGGGTGTCTTTGGCTTTCCAGTTCAGGTGAAGGAGAATAGGAGCAAGAGAGATCAATTCCATCATTGTAGAGAATAAACAGAGAGCAGTGAAAGCAGGTGAAAAATGGAGTCTGTGGAACCCGAGGTCCCAATAGTGAAATTCATCCAGAAAAAAGGAAAATTATTTTAGCAATTTGAACCTTTCTCTAGTATTCCTGTAGATGTGGTCCTCGACCGCACCCAGCCCCATCATATATAAAGGATATAACACCTTCTTCCCAAAAACATGTTAGGACAATCAGAAATACTTGTTCGCCAAAAGAGTTGTCAAGCATTGGAACAGGCTGCCCATGGAAGTGGTGAAGTCACCATCCTTGGAGGTACTTAAAAGGCATGTAGGTGCACCACTGAGGCACATGGTTTAGTGGTGGGCTTGGCCATGCAGGGTTAATGGTTGAGCTCACTGATTTTAAAGGTCTTTTCCAACCCAAACAATCCTATGATTCTATGATGACTTAAGAAAATTAAATATGTTGCCTTGTCCAAGGATAGTTTCTTAAGCCCCTCAGAATAGTCAGAAGAAAAGAAAAAAAGGTAAAAAGTAGTAATCCAGTACTGATTTTAAACACGTGAATCATCTGAAGAGCTGTTCAGGATGACACTAACCAACTTTAGTTTGACTAGCAGCCTTCCTGCAAATGTAATTAAATAATGCTAAGGGTTTCTTGCAGACTGATGGAAATGGTCAGTTTGTAAGTGACTGACCATGATGTAAGGATTTTATAATGTGAATAAATGAAGATATGGCTATTTAACTTAGAAGGAGAGAAATTAAGAGACTGGAGAGAAAAAAAAATTACTGTTTTCAAGTACTGAAGAGATCAAAAGTCAAAAAGGCAGCAAAGCAAACGGCACAGCTTGAAATGAACGTTTTCTGCTAGTTAATACTGAGGTGGTAGGAAAAGAGGCCTTGAAGGAAATAAGGAAGGAAGGGGAAGATCAAGCCTATGGATGAAATCCTAAGAGTGAAGAGTTGTGGAAACTAGCAAGGTTATTTCTGCCTTTGCTCTCTTCAAGCCTGAGCTGTGTTTTCAGCTGGGTTCAGACCATTTGCCCCATCATGGGTGTAGAAGTAACGCATTTACATACATACATACACATATATGTATAGATAATACTTAAATGAGAAGGTGGTGACTGCACAAGGGTCAGCTGGGGTCACTGTGCTCGGTGCAGATGAAGTGCCAGGTGGGGACACCCGTCCTGCCCCTGTGGAAAGCCTGGTGTCCAGAGCAAAGCAGGGCCGTGGACTGCAGGGTCCTGTTGGGTTGCAGGGGCTGCACTGGGGGCAGAGGAAGATGTGCAAGGGCACACGTGCAAAACCACATGTGAGCCCATAGCGTGCAAGGACAGCAACCAGCAGTCGGTCATGTGAAAGGAGATGCCCTTGAAGTTTCAAGTTCAGCATATTGGATGGGCTTGGTGGGCCCACAGCCAAGGACAAGCATGGACACAACGGGACTGGGGGGAGCATTGGAGGAGAGGGAAGAAAAACCTTTGCTTGGCTTGAAGCCAGCTCGCATTATGTCTCCATCTACAGCTTCAAACAGGGGATTCGGATGCAAAGCTTGACTAATGGAAAGAGATCAAAGTGATTATTCTTTAAATCAGTTCCCTCCCTGCTGGCCCCTGAGTAGGGCTGTGTGACAGGCAGCTGAGGAGCCTCAGGAGCACCAGTGGCCATGGTGTGATGGCAGTGCCAGAGATGACACAACAGATGGAAAAGCCCTAGGGCACAGAGGTAAAGCAGGTGTCAGTATTTTCTGTCCTGGAAGGTTACAAAGGCTCACCTTCATTCATTTTTAAACCAATTTAGTTAATCTCGTGCAAATCCTTGTGTGAACACATTAAGAGCTGACTTGAGATACACCAAAATGATGGAAACCTGCCCTGCAGAGACTTAAGGAGCTTAGACTACTTAGTTTATCCCACAGAAGGTGAAGAGTTGACTTTATTATTTTCTGCACGTCCACATGTGAAAGAGAAAGATTTGATAGCAGACAGCTTTATAATCCAACAGGGAAAAAAAAAAATCAAACTTACTTTCTGGTGGGTGGGAGCTGAAGCAAAACAGACTAGAAGTCAGGTCTACAGTTTTGCAAGGAGAGAATGCAGTGGAGGAATAAATTCCCAGGGGATGGAGAGACTTGATGGACAGCTATCAGGAAGACTTTGAGGCATCAGTTTCTCTTTTTCAGCCTCAGGGCTAAAGTAGACACACACTTAAGAGAGTTGCTTTACTGAGCAGCCCAGGTAAAACCCACATTAGATGCCCGTGTTGGGTGGACAAGGACTTGCTTCCACCTGCTTTATGGTTCACTGATTTCTTAAACCAAAGGACCTTCAAGACAAGTGCTTTTTAAAGCTGCCCCACATGCACCTGTATCCTGTAGGTTTGCAGACTTTGGCTTTCAGGAGATGAAGTGAAACTTCATTTTTGGCTTCCCAGTGGCAGATGAAGGATAGTAGGAGAAAGAAAGCTCAGTTCTGTCATCACAGAGCCTAAACGGAGAGCAGTGGAAGTGGGTGAAAAACAGGGTCTGCAGGACCTGAGGTCCCACAATAAGGAAATTCATCCAGAAAAGAAGGTGATTGGTTTTCTAATTTGAACGTTTTTCCAGTATTCCTATAGATCCATATAACCCATTCTCCCTAAAGGATATTAAGACAAACAGACAGTTGCAGGCGGGAACATACTTGTCTTGGGATCTGAGGTCTGGCTGGTACTTCTGTCAGTGACAGGGGAGGCAGTTGGTTGCTCACCACCCCATCTCAGACCACCGTGACAGGCCACAAATGTTCCTGGTGCTAAGTCAGAGTGGCTGGTGTGAGACAAAACATACCAGGTGACAGGTAGAATTTACATCTTAGAGAAGAAACAAGAGAAGGACCATTAGGTCAGTTCTCAGCTCTGTTGTTCTTCCCATTTTCTAACTGGTTATAACCAATTTCTTAACCAGCTTTTAATAAAACATCAAAAATTAAATTACCAATTAATGCAATAGATGAGTAACCAAAGTGCATCCCAAAAGCAGCACATGAAACTGTTCCTGTTTTGTGAGATTTTTGCATATGTGTTCAGGGCGGTGTGAGTGCTGATCTTAGTGCTGTGGGCATATGCAGGAGATGCAGCATATGGGGCCTTACCTGGAGGAGATGCTTTTGCAGTCAAAATGCATCTACAGGCTCAGGTTTGGTACAAGAATCAGCCCAGGAAAGGTGTGTCACCATCAATGCTCCCAGCACCGTGTTGTTCAATATTGTTATATTTCTCCCCTTTGATCACTTGTTGTAGATGAATTTAATTTCTCTGTAACTAATTTAGAGCATCATACAAGGCAGTTCTCCATGCTCATTATAAGGGACTTGCCTAATATTTTTTTTTTAGTTAAAATTTGCCTCCATCTTGCTTTTGCTTAAGTTTTATGAATGTGTTAATTACTTTCAGTTATATTACTTGAAAACTCATTAGTGCATTATCATTAAGCACATTATTTTCTGCTGTTTCTGCCATTTATATTGTTTCTCCCTTTTATTTTTCCCAAGTTTGGGCAGTGAGAATTTGAGGGACATGTTACAGAGGGAGAATTCCACTGTGGCTAAATAATTTTTTGCCAATGGGTTCGTGGCCGTGGATTTGTTTCAGGTTTGCGTATTGCATATCACTGCTATTAAGAACAAAAGCCCTGAATGGATGATGAGGGCTTCTGTTCTGGCAGTCAACAATTCTGAAAAATCGCTAGGCAGAAAACTCCTGTTTGACTGCCTGTGTCATTACATGGCAATATAAAACCCTAAAAATTGCATTATTCTCCACTGTCTCCAAGACTCATTTTAGAACAGCTATTTGGATCCCTGCCACATTATCTTTTAAAAAAAAAGGGGAAGCCTGTACTTGTGATATTGTCTAAAATGAATCTTCATCCGTGGATTGTTAACTGCGCATCCCTTGTGGTCAATGGCTTAATTAAATCAGATACTGATGACCTTAAAACTAATTTAGCACTTTCATGCGTACTCTTTTCTGTTTGCTTCGTGTCAAATATGAATGCAATGGTGAAATCTTATTCCAGCATTAACGTTTGCAGCATCCTGCAATGAAGCACAGTAGCTTGGTTTGTACAATGAAAATTAAATGGAAGCAACTTATTCTGGCACAAAATATGCGTTGCTGGTCAGTTAACTAGAGTAAAAAGAGCCATCACGTTGCATTATGTTGTAGGTGAGATGTGTTCCACAAGCTGAACAACTGCAGTGTATTAACAGTTGCCTGCCCATAGTTGCTATTGGGTATTGCTGCACTGATTTGCAAGAATAGTCTCATTGCATACTCATTAAAAGAAATTAATCAGTGAAAGACATCTCAACAAAGATGTCCAGAGTTTCTACACCCCAGACTATAATGAGATTTGAGAGGCATATACAGAAAACAGAACCAGCCTTCTCTGGGCTTCTATCAATGTTTCAAAAGCTTAGAAAAAGCATTAATTAAATTGTTTACCAAGTGGCTGAATTTTTAGGGTGTTAAAAGATACATTTCTACCTCTGCTTTTCTTCTGCTTGTCAAGCTGCCTTTCTGCATTCCAGCCTGCTGTTTCTGCCTGTCTGTCTCGCCCAGTCAGCTCAGCTCACTCCAGTTGTTGTCCTTCCCAGGTATGACACGATAACCAACCAGTGGGAGACCATCGCTCCTCTGCCCAAGGCCGTCCACTCAGCCGCCGCCACCGTCTGCGGAGGGAAGATCTACGTCTTCGGAGGGGTGAACGAGGCCGGGAGAGCTGCCGGCGTCCTGCAGTCCTACATCCCTCAGACCAACTCCTGGAGCTTTATAGAGTCTCCGATGATTGGTAAGGGATGCATGGTGCCAGAGCAAAACTCTGTTCCAGCAGGAGTCTCTGCGCTGCACAGGTATTTCAGTGCCTTTGCAGAAAGCAAATGAGTTGGGGAGTAGGGGGAGATAAGTTTGTAACATATTGGCAGAAATGTATGGATAGGGTAATAGAGAGGCGCCTATCTGGATCTTTACTGAAGGCAGTTGTCACTCATTAATACAGCCAGTTTCCAGCTAGAACTGAGGAGTTCAAAGTAGAGAAGAAAGGAAGTCAGTTAATAGGTATGAACAATTAGTAATTTTAGGTGCAGAAAATCTCTGAGTTCAGTGAAGCATCATCCCGTCATCATGTGTTGCTCCATGTGGTTTCACAACACTGTTCAAGTAATGGATTATCACTCTTGGGTTTGTTAAAATGCCACCTGTCCTGTAGGAAGTGATGGTCATTCTGAACTGGGACTTACCAGTGGTGTCCACAGGCATATGTGCTTCAGAGACTGAACTCTTCAAGACATAGTTTATTAAAACTGTGTTTATTAGTTTATGATGCCCTTGAGCTCACCAAACATTTTACTGAATAAGGAACAAGATGAGAAACTAAATTTTCCAGTGTACCAGCCAACATCAGAGGTGTCAACTTCCTTCCAAAATTAGGAAGCGCTCAGAAGTTTGCAACTTACTTGTTTTATGTGGCAATTTGCACCCTGAGTGTTTAGGCTGCATTTGGAAATGAGGTTTAGTGTTCAGCCTGGCGAGGACATTGCTGCAGGGTAAAGCTGTCCTGGGCTTGCTCTGCACTGGGCTGGGGGCAGCCTTTGGTTTGACTGCACCCGAGTGGCCACAGACACAGCACTCATATGGTCATTGCAGAGAAGCTGCTTTTGGAGTGGTTTGCTTTCACATTCTAGATCATAGAATAATAGAGTGGTTTGAGACCTTTAAAGGTCGTCTAATCCAAGCCTCCCTGCAATAAGCTGGGACATCTTCTACTAGATCAAGTTGCTCAGAGCCCTGTCCAATCTGACCTTGAATGTTTCCAGGGATGGGGCATCTACTGCCTCTCTGGGAAACCTGTTCCAGCGTTTCACCATTTTAAACCTCTTGGTTGAATTGAAACTGTGACATGAGGTGCTTCATTTTTTAAAAATCATATTCTTGTTATTGAGCCATAGAGCAATACGAGTATCAGGTAAGAAATTATAGAAGCACAGTTATGAGGTATTCAAGTAAGGCCTAAGCATATTCAGAAAATTAGAATAAGCTGCTCTTTTTATTGTAAATTGTTACAACAATTGCAACTGTTTTCTTGGGGTTTCCCACTAGATCAGGTCATGAGAAGCTGGTACACCATGGCTGTAGCCTCCTCTGCACAGCCAGGCTGCTTCCCAGCTCCCTCTCTGCTGTTGGTGTGCAGCCTAACATAACATGACATGCATATGATGCAGCATGAAGCGCCCAGCGGGAGGGCGTTAACCGGCGAAAGTCATGTTTATGTAATACAGCAGCACAAACAACCCTATTGCCTGGCTTTTTCCATCACATGGCTACAGCTGCTGCTGTTCATTTAATCCACTGACTGACAGTATGAGGTTTTCCCGGACTCACAGCACATTGCAAAAATGAACGCATTATGCAAAGATGTATTCCTTTTCCTTGCCATAGCAGTACAAGTGCCACAGGAGCTAAGAAATCATTCCCTGGGCTCGTTATACTGTCTAGCAAGCGTCAACATCATGCGTGCTTGGAAAAAAATCACCTAAACCATCCAGAGTTGGGTCTGTCACCCATGGTTCTAATGGATGTGCACTGTTATTTCCTAACAAAAATATACGAAAGACACCAGCAAAGTTAAAAGATGGTATTTATGTTTTCTTGGTGTAAGCAAAGTTCATTAGTTAGGCTGAAGGCATTAAATATATGATAAAATGTGGAGTTCTTTGGTGGGTAATGTGTAACATCAATTTACTTGCAAATAAAATAACACAGAGTCTGAAAAATGGCACCCCCATGGAGAATGTCTGGGAAAGTGAACTTATGTTATGCCTGATCTTCACAAAAAGGCAGTGGAATGATGGAAATATATTTTCATCTCTCCAGCTCTACAAAAACTATAGTGTCACCTGTATTTGTAAAGCATCCCCCAGGAATTGGATGCAACACGAAGTACAGTACAGTCTAAAACAAAGACGAAGTAGAAGGAGCCTTGTGGTGTTTTTTGCAAAATGGAACTGGGGTGAATCCTGCTATGATCTCTGCCAGGGTGCCTCCGACAGCCTCAGAGCCTTTTTGTGTTGATTTGTCAATTCTTAAGCTGTCCCTCTGAGCTAAGTGAACTGAGATGTGTGATGGTGAGTTGTTATAAGGTTACCCCAGAGATCAGTGAAACCTGTTTGACCTCAAATAGGACAACAGTTTGTTTAAAAATGCCTCAAGCATACTCAGATATGCAACTGTAGCTGCAGGTATTGAAAGCAGCCAAGACCTCTGGAGATTTTTAGACCAGTAGTGCCTGTCTCAGTTCACTGCGGTACTTCATGATAGTGAGTGGAACTCAGCATGGCACACGTTTGAACCCAACAGGTCCATCTCAGTCCAGACTAACCCAAGGCAGCACTGGCATCAATCATGGGGAGACTCATGTTTGTCTAATCTGAGTGGAGGTGAAGCAGGCTGGATGCTGACATCCTGCCTGTGCAGGGGAGATACCAACTGGGAGCTGATAGCAAGTCCACCCAATAAAGCCCTTGCTCTCTTCTGCCTGAATTTCTTCTAGGAATATGCAGTGAATTCACTCCCAGTTTCCATTTATTCTTTATCCTTCCCCAGTCAGGAGGTGTTGGGATGTGGATACCTGCGTGCAGTAGGTGTGACAGCAGGCTCACCAACACACTGCATATGGATGCTGTGGGAGCCTCTGGGCAGGTGTTGATTACACACATCCATATGTGGAAAGAAGGTATTTCTCAGTGCCCCATTCTTTGCCCCACCTCAGTTCTCTCCACCTTTGGAGTTGACAGATGTCCCTGCAGCAGTGCAGCCCACAGCTTGATGTTACTGGGATAAGGGAACCTCACAGGGCTTTCAAATTGCATATTTTCAGTAAACCACCTTGCACATCACCTTGTGTTTTTAGCTGTAAAAACCAAAGTCCTACAAGAGTAAATGAACCCAAGTCTATGTACTCACAGCACCTGCCTTTCCATTTCTGGCCAAGCTGTCCTATATAGCTGTGCTAAAAGTGTATTTCATGCCAAGCTTCCTGAGGTTTGTCTTATTTAACAAGATGGCCACAGACATGCTGAAGTCAGGGATTGTAAGGAAGCCTAATTACCTTGTCACTGCCTTTTAGTTCACTTTGTGCCTTCATGCCAGGACACTAAAATACACCTTTTTTGATACCCTGAACAGTCAGTGTGGAATTACAAGTTTTTATTAATGTTTCTGCATTGTAAGAAAACCAGTGTTTAATCACCACCACTATTAAATTTTAAAATCTGGTGAGAACTAGAGGACAGAGTTCTAAATTCTATGAGCATTTCTGGTTTCTAATCCAAGTATCTAGTTCCTCACTGTACTGTTTACTCCTGCAGTGGTTTGTCCGATCAAAGTGGGGCAATCACAGAGCTCAGAATGCAACACATATGTGGAAAACTGCATTAGGAGCATCTGTGCATTTTTTTTTACTTCACTGTCCCATGGCTTATTTTAGTTAAAATGAATAATAATTCCCATTAATGTATTTTTTGACTTTGCAAGAAAAATCAGATATATGTCTTGGCCCTTTCCCAAGGCCAGTAATTTGGTACTTGTTGGAGGGTTTGGTTGGCTGTCACCTGCAAGTCCCAAAGCAATAAGTATTTCATCTCATCCTTCAGTGTATTTTTCTTCCCATGACTAGTTCTTAATTTTTTTTCCCACTAGTAAACTTGAATTTTACTTTCCTTTGTCTCCCCTAGTTCTCCTCTATATATCCTCCTTTTAGAATGATTTTTTCCACTCCTCAGTGTGTTCCCCTACACGTTCTCTGCCCTCCACCCAGCCAAATCAGTATTTTTGTGTTTGCCCTTTGTCAGATGTCCTCCTTTTCACTCCTACCTCCATGGCTGTGCTTAATCCGACTCTCTTCAGTTCAGCAAAGTTATGCCCATAAATTTGATGCTAAAACTGCCCTGCAGGGGCAGGTGGAGCCTCCTGTTTTGGCACAGGCCGTCCCCTCCACACATACACAAAATGTGGTGTTTGCACGTGAGGACACTCGACCTTGGGGTCTCCAAGGAGGGTTCGTTCAAGGGTCAGTGGGGAAACCATAGGGGCGGGTGGCTGGTTGTGTAGCTGGGAGGGACCAGCTCCCAGGAGAGCTTCGAGCCAGAGGGGCTGACACCCTGACACCCCGACACCCCGAGACCCCGCTGTTCATGGCAGCGTCTGCGCTGGGGCCTCACGAGCTATGTTAAGGATCAGACCACAGTCTCCCAGCTGCTCTGGGATGTTATCCTGTCCATGACTGTGCCATTCTTGAGCTTGTCTGCACGGTATTCAAGAAGGGGAAGAGGCACTTACTATTAAAAGCAGGCTTAGTTTGCATTAACTAGTCTCCTTTCTCTAATCTGCTCCATCAAGTACATAAACCCCCCACCGGCCACCCACGCCTGCCAGGAGACAGTTTGGTTGGAGTTATGCCTGGACTGATGGAATGCTCACATTTCTTTCTCCCAGTAAAAATGTTTAACTACTGTGGTTATAATAACCTTTTTCCCTATGAGGTGCTGCTGCTGTTCATTGTAATGCCACTTCAGTCTCTGACTGAGCTCATTACTGGAAGGCAACGTAAGATCTTTAAGCAATCACGGAAGAGAAAGCAGAGCTGTGCTGCTCAACCACGAGAGATTCAAGAGACATGGAACATATCCCAGACAGCACTCTGTCCTTCCTGAGTGAGGAGCACGGTGGCAGGTTAAATTGTCAACCCCATGTGAAGTACCGCTCTGGCTCAAGGGTTGTCATGGAATGCACTCTCCTTCCTGCAATGAGCTGTCTCAGAAGAGAAAAACAGGCATATTTTCCTGTAGCAGTAACAAGAGAGAGTGATGTTACGATGTTACCCACTTGGGTAGAAGGTTACCTTTTAACTATTACTTCATTTACATTTATTCTGCCTTTTAATCTCAAGTGTGTTTGCTGTCCGGGACAAATCCTATTTCAGATTTTCCAGCCTGAAATTGATTAGTATATCTGACAACCCCCTTGAGCTTTGGAGGGGAAAGGAGGCTGCTTCTCTGTTTCCATGCTTCCTCTCCCCTCTCTTCCTTCCCTCCAGCAGTCTGTTGAAATAACCAGTGGCCCCGCTGTATCCCACAGAAGCCTGTGACCCACAGAAGCTCATGTTCATGCCCAGAAGCATTGACTAAAAAGCCCAAACACAACATGCTTTTGCAAAATTAGTCTCCCCAGCCACCTGCCTTGCTCTATGGCTGTGTTAAGCACTTAAAGCAGCAAGAGAAACTGAAGTCTCACAAGAGTTTGCATGAAGGTACCAAGCCCTGGAAAAGACAACAACATGGGAGAAGTGTGGGTAGCACCTGGGATGAAGTAAGGGTAAAGATTGAAGGTGGTCATCCTCACCTAAGGATCAGGAATGATGGCTGGAGGTTTCCAAAATCCCTGTATCTGTGAACAATTTCCATCTCCATGGTAACAAAACAAAAATAAAACCTACTGTTTCCTCTGTACATGTCTCTGGAGAGGTGTCCCTTGTGGCTTTCCTGCCATATCTTCACCAGGATCAGGAGACTGTTTGCTGTGAACTTCTCCCTTCCTGAAAGAAGGAGGAGAGATTTCTCTGTTCCTCTGTCTCAGACTTACCTGATATCAATTTATGAAATTGTGGCTAAAGACAAAAGAAGTAAAAAGACAACAGATAGAAGATGTATTGAAAAATTGATGAGAATCAAACACGACTGCCTCTTCAAAAAAGAGGAAGAAAAAGAATATCAGACTGTCTGCCTATCTGAAAAGAAAAAAAAAGTCACTTTAAAAATAACCAAGGGGTTTCCCTCTCATTCTTTAACAAAACAGAATGTGAAGTCAGTGATTGAGTCCCCTGAGAAGTCGCTGTCTCTGCCTTGAGGGAGCCCCAGATAATTTCCCTGTGAGATTTGGGATCTGAGTTGTGGTTTTTTTTAATGTGAGAGTTTCATTATCCTGCAAAACAGTGCTAGTCAGAGAAAAAAAATCAAGAAGATGTGATAATTAAATATGGAAAATTTCTGATGAGTTTCTTAAGTGGAAAAAATGTCACATATGCAAGTCTGATTTGGAAAGGGACATGAGCTGGGTTGTTAGGACAGATAAGTCCTTCTGATAAATTATAGTGGCTTAGTGGTACCGCAAAGAAACTGAATACTCCTTGTTCTATTTTCTGGATGAATTAGTTTCTTCCCATCTGTTCCCAAGGATCAGTGACATTTTCCTAATACAGCCGTGGTTTTTTGACATATGCCTGTAGATACTCAGCGTAATAGGAGCTCAGCTTTAACCCATACCACGTTTTGTCTGCTCTCATGCTGGGTGCTGCACCTCTGTGCATCCCCCTGGGCACACCACAACATGGAGCAGGATGAACTGAGCCAGACCGCCCCATGGCCGTGCTGGGACAGAAGCAGACACAACAAAACCAGTCTTTTCATTCTAGTTTTACCAGTTCAAACCTCAGTTAAGGAGATTATCTCTCTTCTGGAGGTGTTTATCAGCTTTTGCTTAACTCCTGTCAAATTAAATCTCTGCTAAATATTTAATGGACTAAGGTAGTTTTACAAGATCCTCTGGGTTACAACGCATCACACAAGAGGTTTAAGCCCATCTTTTTCTGCGTTCATAAAAGGACACAGTGATGGTGTTACAGATCTGGGAGGAACATATAAACCCCTTCAATGTTTTGTAGAGGCTGTTACCAGAGATGTAAGAGCATAGTAAAGATGATATCCCAGCTCCTCTCCAGCTGCCTCCAGCTCCCTGCGCTCAGGGAGGAGGTTACAGGGGCTGAAGTTAGCAGGTCTGTGTCCAGGGTGATTCTCTGCTGGAGATGCAAGAGGACCAACCTTTTCTGAGCATATAAAAATGCAGATTCTGGAGAGGCTTTAACTTATACCTGCGTATGGAAGAATTTTATGTGTCCTCTGACACCAGGATGAGCTGAGGGGCTTAGGCTCTTGCTTCTCAGTGAACTGGTTGTGAGGCTTATTTTAACCCAAAGCAAAGTGTTCTCCTGCCTTTTGTTCACAGACACTGCTGGCTGGTTTCACAGAAATGGTGATTAAAAAAACTGCATCGTATCAAGACAGACACCATCATGAGAAATTTCAGCCCAACTGGCTCCTATTTAATAATGTGCATATGGTGTGCTAGCAGAGTAAGGGACAGGCCAACTAATTAAATTAGAATTATTTTATTCAATAATTTATGATTAGCTTTACTAATATTTCTAATAATGCCACAGCTAACACAAGAATTTTAAAGCATCCTCAGAAAATCTGATTGAACTTGTCTCAAGATAAGGGACTTGCTTAATTTCAAACTCCAACCTCACACAGTTTGTTGCTAAAACAGAGGACTGCTTGGAGATACACACAAGTGTGAAAATAAAAATGCAGATAAATTTATGAGACAGATAACGACAAAAAAGAAATCAGAAAATTTTCTGGATTATATAACATTCCCACACAAAAGCAGAATATAAAAGAGAATCAACTATTGAATATCAGATATTATTAAAAGGGTCTCTGTGCTGTGGTTTCTTCTGTACTTAGCTGCTGCACAGGCATGGGAAGCATTCGAGTTAAAATTTGCAGCAATTCAAAATTCTGAAACAATTTGACATCTTAATTTCATGTGTAACAGAGGAGCTTTCACGGTGACTCTATTAGGCTTTGGGAGAGGATAATTGTGCTTTACCAGTTTAGAGGGAGGCACATACTGGGGGATGAAGAAGTGATGATCTTTAAAAGTGCCTTTGAGAACTTGGAGAGAAGAGAACAAAACTAGGAAAGGTTTCCTCATTTTTCTTTCCCTAGCTTTGGAGGTTTAGAGAAACGTGACTTTTCTATAAATAAGGGGAATGTATAAATAAAAAAACGGTCTCCAAACCTGAGCCTAAAACTGATCTCAGTGTTGCTTTCCATTGACAGATAACAAATATGCTCCTGCAGTCACTCTCAATGGGTTCATCTTTATTCTTGGAGGAGCTTATGCACGAGCAACCACCATCTATGACCCAGAGAAAGGCAATATTAAAGCAGGTCCCAACATGAACCACTCCAGGCAGTTCTGCAGGTGAGAAAAACCATTAAAACGGAATTACTGGTGCCTTAACATTTTCTGCTGATAAATAAGCTAATAAAAGTGAAGGGGAGAGGGGAAGGGAGGTGTGAACCATTTGGGCTTTTTCCTCATCTTTTTTTTGCACATGTTCAGGGACGCAGCATTTCCCAGAGTGTACATCCAGGACCCTGCTATGGTTCATGTTTCTCCTCACATTCAGGCACAGTGGATCACAGGAAGGGATGTGTGTTGGGCTCCTTCAGTGACTACAGGAATGCTGTTTTCCTCAGTTTGCCATGTGTAACTGGAGGATGATAAATATCCGCTGTAGTAGAGACCACCATAATGTGGAACATGTTTTTGCAAACTAGCTATAAGGTCCTTAAAAAAAATACTGAGTAAGCATCACACACTGATATTAATTATTATTATTATTATTATTTATTAGGTGCTTTTGATTGCTTTTCGGGCCCACTTCCCCCATCCCAGTCACAAGCTGAACAAATTTCCCTAATTGGCTGACAAAAATAAAACTTGGCATTGCAGGTACTGGCAGAACTTAAAGACCTTTTAAATAGTTTTACATGGCTGCTGCTACAGAAAGACGGGCTTGTTTCGGGCTGTTACACAGGCCAGCCCCTGGCAGAGCAGATCCCCATGCTGGGGACTGGCTGAGCTCTTGGTTTCCCTGGAAAAGCCACAGCTCGTCAGCAAACACTGCCACAGGCACCAAGTGAGGGTTTGTTATCCATGCCTGATGCAGCAGCATCTTGAGGCACTGAGCAAAACCAGGACAGAGGGGATGTGCCAGGCAATGTCCAGACAAAACACTGGCGTTGGGAGGACTGGCAGCGGTGGGGCAGCAGCAGGACCTGCACCTCCCAAAAGTTCAGCCAACAGCCCTGCTCCTTGCCTCAGGGGTGTCCTTGGCCCCCATCCTACTGTTCAAAAACATCCCTCCGTATTTTAGCTTGTTGCATTTAACCTTTCACTTTGGTGCAGATGAGAAAATGCCTTTTTAAGAAAACATGCTCGTTTTTCTCTTTTTGCTGTGGTTTTTTTTTTTCTCGTTTTCACCTTTTCCCTTCCTTTTATTAATTTAAGGGCACCCTCTCTTGGCTGCTGGAGCAGATGTTGCTGTAAGCAAAGGGGTCAGAGCAGCCAAGCTCCATCCTAAGCCAGCTCCATCCCAGTGGTTCTCTGCCGTGTGCCCCTGTGCTAAGGACGTGTCCTCCTAGTCCCTCTGCTCTAGCAGGAGGCAAAGGAAGAGGAGGAGTGCAGTGCTCAGGCAGTATATAGTGATATTTTTCTCCTGAAATCCAGAAATTATGTGTACAGTGCAGCTCAGGATTAGAGCCCTGAACTGTAAAATGAAACTCAAGGGATTTGGACATCTGATACATTGCTACATCTTCCCGTGGAGAGGGATGAGCTGCTCTTTGAATATCTCAGTTTTGTAAAAAGTAGCAAAAATCTGTTAAACACAGTACAAGAGAAATTGCATGGCTGATTTCAACCAGGGGCTGTTGGCTGAACATCTCACCTGGAAACTTCCCAAGGTTTCTAACGTGAAGGGAGACTTGGCTCTGCACCCTGAATGAGGGAATCCAGTGGAACACCTTGAGATGGACCGAGGAGAGTGAACCAGTGACCTAAATATTACGTAGTGCTTAGGGACCATAATAAACTGGCTTTGCTTAAGTAGAATTTGTCACCCGTCAGTAAAAGTAACGTCAAACTTTTAAATTAATTTTTTTCTAAAGCAACAGTGGACAGGAAACCTACATTTATAGTGGAATAGTCACTGGAAAAGGAATAATCCAGTACATCCCAATTGGATGCCAAATTTAGGCACCATTTCAGATATTTTTTAATGTTCTGGGAAGTCAAGGAAAAATATCTCAGCCGAAAGAGGATGTCAAGCCTGGGACAAAACCTAAATAAATCAGTATGTATGGAAATGGGGAAAATAGGAGGTTAGCAGTAACAACTATGTTAAAAACTGGTTGCTGCTACAGGAGGCTGAGAGAACCAGTGAAATACTAAGGGATATAGGAGTAAAAAAAAAAAAGGCACTTAAGATCTTTGAGAATCCAAATTATAATTTTAATCAGTTATAAAACCATTGCTGATGAGGTTGATGAGGTCTGTAATACAGACCAACTAGATGGTTATTTCTCATTTGTATTTGGAAGGGAGCAAGGAGGTTTTGTTCCATAGTCTGCTGTGAGGAACCAAAAGCAGTCACTGTTGGCAGCAAGAGAAGATGTGAACTCAGAAACAAAGTTCTGAGATCCAGCAGCCCGGCTGTCTTAGGCACAGATCTCTTTAGGGACTCTATTGAGAAGCTGATTGAGCCACTAATGTTGATTTTTAATAACTTTTTGAGCTGAGGATGGATCAGGGCACTGCTAAAGTGACTCTGTATTTTGAAAAGGTGAAAAGGAGAATTTCAGTGCAGCAATTAATTTTGCAAAGTACCAGCATCAAGCTAAGTGGTCTCACTTAGCCTCATGTTGGTCCTCTGCAGAATAGGAGAGTAGTTAATTTGGGATTTCATCAACAAATAACTAGATGCTAATAAAATAATGAACAGCAATCAATGCACTTTTCCAGAAAAGGGGGCTTGTTAAACCAACCTGTTATAATGGAATCATTTAGGTTGGAAAAGACCTTTAAGGTCATGAAATCCAACCATAAACCTGACACTGCCAAGACCACCAAAGGTATCAGGAAACCTGGTTCTTTGTTTTGGTTTTTAACACAACCCTCCTGGCTGCTAAAGACAACTGTGATGCTGTAATATACTGCAATTTCTCCAAGGTATTTGGCTGGTATTATATGGAATTAACAAGGCACACAGTAGAGAGATTAAATCTGCTTCACTGACAGATCTCAAAATGTAGTTGCTAATGAGAAGATATCATTGAGCAAGGCCACTGGCAGCAAGCAGTGCTTCTTCTTTAGTGCTATTTAATATATCTACCAACAATCCAGGTAATAGAAATTCTCTCCAGATAAAGGCCGCAGGTGGCATAACACTTGGTGGGTAAAAAATATTACAGAAGGAGGTATTTTAGCAGCTACCTGAATATCTCAGTTCAACAGTCTCAAGCTAGCAGTGGTGTTTTAAATACAAAGTACTACATGGAAGAAGCACAATCTTAGCAGCCCTGCTCCCTTAGAAAGCCAGGCACTCAGAGGAGGACATAAAGGAGGTCACTCACAGCTGCACAACATGAGCTCGCATTGCAGTGTGCTGGATAGAAGGTCAGTGCAGCATTGGAGATATAATACAAGCCTAACACCAAAATGAAAACAAGTTGAACGTGGGTAGAGCAAGTGCTGCTGCATCCGGCGCCAGCGAGACAAATGCAGGTCTTGGGTCCTGCATCAACCTGTGGGAGTATCAGCAGAAGTTCAGAGGGAAGCTACCAAAATGATCCAGGGTTGCAAATCAAACCTTTGACATGAAATTTAAGGAGTTTATCAAAGGAATGCTGAGAGGTGACTTGATCACTGGGAACAAGTGGAAAAGCTTTCAGTCTTGCAGACAAAGGTGTATAGCAGGTTACAGGGACTGCAAAGTCAAGTTACATGTCTTGGCCTTGAAGTGAAACACTCTCCCCACAGCAAGGATAATTAAACAGAGAACCAGCAAGGGAGGGGGTGAAGTCACCAACACTCGATGTTTTTAAGAGATTAGATACATTTCCAAGAGAGATGGTGCCTGGGGAAATGTCCATGGCCTGCTTATACACAGGCTCAGGTTAACTAAGCTCAGAGGTCCCTTCTGACCTTAGCCTATGAATCTATAAATTCCTCATTCCACTCATTAGCATGGATCACAAAAAACATGGTTTAAAAGCAGCAACATAAACAACTTAAAAATTAACTCCATGCTATTGATCTCCTCTCGCCAGGAATCACTCGATACCGAATTTGCTGAGAAAAAATTTTGACCGCATCACTTTTATTTTTATCTGCTTTGTTTCTACACGTTAGTGATAAGGGAGCATGATGGCCTCAAGCACAGGGAAAAGAAATGTGTGTGTCATTCCCTGCTTGTGAAAAATTAAAGGTCTGTTCAAATGGTTTTAATATCAAGTTAAATTACTTTTAATGAAAAATGAAAAATAAATGGTTTGGGTCTCAGCTCATAATCAACAGAAGAGCAAATTGAGCATCATTTTCAGATTAAGCCCAGCCTGATGGAAGTCAATAAGAAATTTGTGCTGACCTAGAATTAACCCTTTGAAGGATGGTGCTAAATGGGTAAAGAGCTATAATAGGCCTGAAGCATTTTAAAATTCACTGAGAATTCACACACAGGTCTGGAACGTCTTCCACACAACAGGTGAGGGAAATATTTGACTTTTCCCAAATATCATGCAAATGTGAGCTGTGTGCCACATGCACCCCATCTCAGTTTGGCAGCCCCTGTTCATTTGCAGGATCTTTGGATGGCAGATGGCAGCCAAAAGGTATGAAGAGCTGGGATGATCACACCTTGCTCTGCCAGACACCTCCCTCCAAAAAGACTTGCAAAGATGTCCCTCCCCACCAGCGTGGCAAGGCCTCCCTTCGCAGGCAGGCGTTCTCCCTTCCTGCAGTGCCCTTCAAGGGTTTATTTTTCCACAGGCAAAAAGAATACCAAATGTGTTCCTGTGAGTGATTAAAAATTCCATATTCTGCTTGCTTAGGATGCAGGCAGAGTACAAACAGGCTTGTGCTACTGAGAGCCTCCACGGGGCAACAGCGGCAGCGTAGTGGTGCCAGCAATAATTCCAGAGAAGCTAATTTAGTACCAGCAATTCCCAACAGACACCAGAAAAGCATTTTCTTCCTCCTCCTCTGACTGCTAACCAGTAAGATTTATTAGATGGTTCTGCCGAATGGAAATCTTTAATAAAACTTTGACTCAGGCTGAACAGCACAAAACCAGGGTCAGTTTGTGGATCATTCCCCCCACACATTTCTTTTCAAATAAGGTCTTGTTCTTGAACACCAAAGCTTGGTGCCTCCTATGCTGAACTGCCAGGCATTGCTAATGTATAGCACCAGCCACAGCCTCCCCCAGCTGGCTCCTTTCCTCGTTGCTAAGTTCCTGGTAACTCCAGGCACTGGAAGGAGTTAGAGCACAGCTTGTTTGGATGGATATTCCCAGGTGAAGCTATTACAGAGCAGGGTTCCTTAATAGCTGCTCAATATGAACTTGATCTGTTCAGCCAGCAGCATTTGCAGCTGGTCTGGAAGGGAAAACCAAAATTTTCCAGCATACCTGGAAGGAGATGTATGTATGGGACTGCACTCCACGGCCAGTGGATGAGAACTGCAGTGCCAGACTACTGGCAGTGATTTCTGTAGGAGCTGAGGACATGAAGGATTTTGGTGGGCATTAAAGCATAACTGATACAGACAGAGCACTCGGGGCCATTACTGATGTGCTGTGAACTTTGGAATAAAACATTGCTGGTTTTCAGCAACAAGTAACAATGCCACGTGATGGTTTTGGATCATTAGCAAGGGAGAGTGCTCACAGAGTAGGGGAGAACATAACTGGAGCTTGGCCAAAACACCCACACTAATAATCCTGCTCCAAGAAGGGGCATGATATCCTCCTAATTGACCATGACTAATCTGGACCCTCGTTTATCTGTCTCATTGTAAAGATGACACCTCTGGCAGCACAACACGGCCACCCGAGCTCGGCCTTCTCATACATAACAACCTGGCTGCCACCCCAGCTGCTAAACAGCCCCAGAGCCTGTCAGCACAGCCACCAGCTCAGGACACTTTGGCACCTGAGCCCCTCCACCCACAGAGACACTGGCAATGCCTTTCGTTTCAGCACCACAAACCACCGTGCAGGTGCCTCGAACAGGTCCCTGGTTTAAACAAAAGCTTAAGGAGCACCTGCAGCTCTGCCTAGCACTGCACAGAGCCAGGTCCCACAGGGGCTGGTACCCCAGAGGGGTCCCTGACCCTAAAGCCTGCTCCACCCAGCTGATGAGCATCATAGAATCACAGAACACCCTGAGTTGGAAGGAACCCACAAGGATCATCAAGTCCAACTCCTGGCCCTGCACAAGACAACCCCAAGAATCACACCAGCATCGCTCAGTTCGACCTCCAGTAAAGCCCTCCTGTCATCTTAGGGCAGGAACGAAATTCATCCACTAATAAATGCAGGGATCTTGGGGGTTTTTTTACTTCTCTTAACCAGGCCCTGTGTCTACCTAACTGACATTTAGTAATAGTTATGGAACTGTTCCAAATAAATGTGTGCTTCTACACACATAGCCAGGAGTGAGGAGGAAGAAGAGCATTGTTTGAGGCCTCAGAAGGTAACAAGTTTCAGGAGGTCAATACAAGCCATTCCAAATTTTTTACAATTCCATACATTATAAGAAAGGATTTGGTTTTAATTATTTTTTAAATTTTCCTGATAAGGCTGATGTGATCTTTAGGACTCAGCAGGAAATTCTAAAATAATAATAAAATTGAAAAACATTTCTGGTAGTCCCACTGCTTGGTGCTATACTCAGCCATCATGACTAGGAGAGTGAAGTCCTGGAGCAGGAGCGCTCAGGCACTCATCTCTCAAACACTAAAGAAAGAGAGATATCCTCTGCTTTGGGTTGCTTCCAGATTACTGCCCATCAGGAGATTTTCATCATCCCACTGTACTCAGCGCTTGTCAGGCTGCACGAGAACCACAGTATCCACTTCTGGTCCCCACAGTTCAAAAAAGACAGACAGACTGGAGAGGGTCCAGAAGAGGGTCACAAAGATGATCAAAGGGCAAGAAGAGCCCACTTGATGAGGAAGGATTCGAGGAGTTGGGTCTTTTCTCCCTGGAGAGGAGAAGGCTTAGGGGGAACCTCACAGAGTATTCCAGCACTTAAAGGGTGGCTACAAGGAGGACAGAAGCGCTCTCTGCACAAGGAGCCACAGGGAGAAGACTAGGGGCAACTGTACAAGTTTTACCAGGAAAAGTTACATATTGATGTAAGAATTTTTTACAGCGAGATCAATCATTCACTGGAACAACCTCCCCAGGGATGTGGTGGAGTCCCCTTCACCAAAGGTTTTCAAGATACGATTGGACAGTGTGCTAGATAACCTCATCTTTCCCACAAAAGATTGGACCAGATGATCTTTTAAGGTCCCTTCTAAGTTGGCTATGATTTTAGGGTTCATTGATTTGCTTTGCCCATCAAGTCCTTTAACAGGCAGCTGTCAGAGAGGAATCCTTTCTGTTGCTTGCTCAGGCTGGGCAAGGAATGCAAGGTGGATAGGCAGGGAAGCAATGTAAAGGGTGTTTACATGTGTGCAAGCACACCCATCATGGACAGCCAGGTCCCCACCAGCCCTTGGCACACCTCAGCCTCATTGGGATTTTCCTAGGAGCATGATTCATAGCTCCATGGAGGTCAGCAGATGGACCAGACTAGCAGTGTCAGTGTCAGGGGACAGTCACAGTGTGATCCTGTGGGGCTGGGTGTCGTTTGGGAAATGAGGGATAGCCTGGCACCTCAGGTGAACCGGCCTGAGAGGCAGGAGGGCAGGAGAAGCCTCTCCAGCAGACAGCAGTAATTACCTGCCGAGTAGAAAGTCAGGTCATTAGCCTGCAGGGTAATAATTTGCTGAAATGTATTTCCTGGAAGGAGTGGCTGAAGTGACCTCCATTTTGATACCAATTACCTTCACCCTGGGAGTTCTGCCAGAGAGGTGGAGGTCTGGCTGCTCCTCAGCTGGGGAAGTCAATGCCCCAAAGCCACCAGAGGGTTTGTGTCCCCACAGCAAGGCTCTGTGGCACAGAGCTTCCTTCCTTCCCAGGCTCTGACAGCCTGTAATCATTTTATCTGTCAGGATTAATGGCACCGAGCAATAAACTCGCATCCTAATTATTGTAATTATTTCTTTCTTTGTATGTCAGCCTTGGTAACGATGTTTTTACAGCTGATGGGATGGAAGGGAGGGGATAAAAGAAATATTGTCACAGTAACGAAGAAAGAGCAATTCCACTCACTTTCCTCAAGGTTTTAGAGCCCACTTGAGTTTCCTATTCCCTAAGGTCCCAGAAATTAGCAGTGATTGTCCTAATACTGCAAAGTAGCAGCAATCTAGGACTAAATTCCTAATTATCTTAAGCACCTACCTGCCACTTTAGCCCCAGAGATGACTGAGTGTCTCCGAAGTCCCCTGCACACGTAAGTACCTGCTGCAGACTCAGAACTGTCCCTTTCTCCATAGCAGGAGCAGCTCTCTGCTTGGCTTAACCTCCAGCGTGACTCACAAGCCAAGTGTTGTGCCAGTCTCATCTATGGGGATTGCGTATGGAGGGGGCAGAAGCTCCTCTAATGGCCATGTAAAAATTCATACAGTCTTCCAGAGCATGGAATTAAGCGTCCCTTTCTTCCCCAACATATTAGCATCATGATGGGAAGCTACAGGACTCAGATGATTGTCCCAGCCGCTGGGCAGGAGTTTCTTCCAGTGCTAGAGAACAAGAGCAATGTTTCCCCACCCACTGTAACCCCAAATTCAGAGCCTGGGCTCGGGAGAAACCTGAACCCAGATCATTTTGGGAAGGTGTGCCTGGCTACTGAGCTGCTCGGCTACAGCAGCCACTTTGGCTCAGAGGAGCTGCTACTGAACATGCCACAGAGGAGACTTCACTAGATGAGGAGTGGCTAAAATACTACATGAAACACAAACAGCAATCACTACCCCATGGCCTCATCTCGTAAACTCTCATCCTGCTGGTTTCAGCAGCCCCTCCACCATGTCAGGGCTGTGGAGCTTCCTCAGACTGGGTTTTGCAAGCTGTAATTCCCAGCCTGTCTTGCTTCTGAATAGTAACTTGTTCCAGGACAGAAATGGGCTTCTCACTCCTCAACAACTATCCTGAGTCCAAAACTGTGGTTTAATGTGCACATTGTCTGATTTACTGTGTTGGCCACCTGTGCCTCCTCCTTGCCATAGGGACTGAGCCTTGGCAGGAGTTCCTGCTAGGCAGTGCCTCTCCACCACCAGCCCTGGTTCTTTTGGAAGAGGGCTCCTTCTCTTTCAAAGCCATCTTTCAGGATGACACTTGCTTTACTCAATTCTTCCCCATTTCTCCCTGATGTTTCAAAAATAATTACCAGTGGTTCAGTAAGTTCATTAGCAAACTCCCTTAGGACTCTGGGCTATGTATCATCCAGCCCTGCTGATTTGTGGATAGGCTCTAATCAAGTGTTTCAAGTCTCTCTCTCCTTCCTCCTCCTTTCAGATTAACAGTTATTTTGACAAGATTCTCATTATTTCCTATTTCCTGGTGGTACCCAGGGACTAGGCTTATTTGAGTCCTCACTGTTGTCATTGTGAGTTTATTTTTAACCTCAGGCTCTGCTTCTCCACAAGGACATCAGAGTCTTGTGTTCTTCAGAAGCACATGGCTTTGTCGGTGCCATTTTAGTCTCAGTTCGTCCTCTGTCTTACAGCACTCTCTGGCTTTTGCCGTTATTACTTTATATCCTTCTTCCCACTGCTCCAAAATTAGCCATAAGAAGTAACTTTGCTTTTACCAAGCCTAGAGGATCAATACCCTTGTTAGATCTAGGCCACCTTCTTGGCTGCAATTAATTTATCATTTTCGCCTCCCTCCTTTTCCCCTGCTGTCCTTTGGCATGTACACACTCTCCTGAGTCTCCATTTTCCTTCCCAACAAATCATCCACCAGCTGCTCTCAAAAGGGATCCAGCCACCAGAAAAGCCACCACCAACCCTATGCAGTTTAACATCTTTAAATCAATTTGGAGGGCAAATTTGGTCTCCCCAGCAGACAAAAAGCAGGGACACCCCTCCTTTTGGGTCCCCATCCAGCTGCCTCTGTCATCCTTCTGCCATTTCCAAATGCACACAGCAGTCCCTTGTTGTCCATCTTCATTAGCCCAAAGCCAGTGTCCTGCCCTGTGCAGGACTGCTGAACAGGACGAGGCATTAAGTGGAAGGAAGAGGAAGAGATGAGGCCAAGGGGTAATTTTTCTTTCAAATACCTTCCCTACCTGTGGACGTTCCCTCCTACCAAAGAGCCTGTGGACCACAGGATTAGCCCCAGCCCCATTATTCTCAATTTACGAGAGATATCTGAAGTCAAACACTTCCACTTTAAAAAAGCAGTAAGGTTTTTTTATCCTCTTTAGATGCTAACATCCATCTCCCTTGCCATTCCCTCAGCTGCACATCCCCAGCCATCAGATCCACGCACCCTGCGTTCACTTTCCCCTGGACACCACACCTCGGGGTGCACAAGGACGAGTCAGTGGGACCTCCAGGCTCCGGCACCATGCAAGCATCTGAAGCAACAGACTGTAGTTTGAAGGGGGGTTTTTCCCCCCATTTTGCAGCATTCATTGATAATTAAAGGAGTAACTTGAAGCAAGGTGGGAGGGACCCCAAATTGCTCAGATTGCTTTTGTGCGTGCACAGTATTACAGGGATGCATTGTCCTGCTGCTTTTGCTGCAGATCCCATATGGGGGCTAGAGAAACATCTTACCTGGATGTATTTCAGTTGTTTACATTAGAGACAACATTTGCCGACCTGGCAGGAACACAAAGAGGATTAATTTTGGGGAGAGAAAGGGAGAGGGAAAAGAAATGCCCACACACCTTTATATAGATGAGAATAAAAGGTGTATTCATTGTTTACCCCTTCTTACAAAAGACTGGGTTTGTTTTGAGCCTAAAATGGAAATTGTTCAGTAGAACCACTAACTAAAACTTACCTTTTTTTATATAAAACACAGCGCTGTGGTTCTGGATGGAAAAATCTACGCCACTGGTGGGATCGTCAGCAGCGAAGGACCTGCCCTGGGAAACATGGAAGCCTATGACCCTAAAACAAACACATGGACACTTCTACCAAATATGCCCTGCCCTGTTTTTCGACACGGCTGCGTGGCAATCAAGAAGTACATCCAGAGCGGCTGATGTTCCCCAGGAGTTGGATGGAGAACTTGTTTGTACCTGTTGAAAGCAGACAAGAGGAACACTATTAACTTAAGGAACACAAGCAGCAAAGCCAGCCAGTGAACATATTGCTCTAAAGTCTTGAATAGTCTCTACATTGAATGTAGAAAAATCATCCTCACCTTTTGGTGAACAAGGAGCAGAGAGCTCCGTGCTATGTAAGATATTGTAACTTAATAATGCAAGGGTGTCACTAGATGTTATAGTGACACTTGTTCTGGACATCGGCTTTTGGTCAACCCAGGTGCAATAGAATTTCTCATATTTTTTAAGCTGGGGAAGAGAGGAAAATAATCTGCATTTTACTTTAGAGTTCAAGCTTGATTCTTAAAATAACCGTGCAGATTAGTTTTACTATTACACTTTAGGCATCAATCTATTTGAAAGGTCAAAGTGTCCTTACCACTTTGATTCCTACATTTGTTTTTAACAAATACATGCTTTTCAATACCAATGACTGAGAGAAATCTTGTGTGACAGATGGCTTATGTTGATGTCAGTCTTCCATGAGATCAAACAATTCTTTCAGTTCTCCAGAGAAGAGCCCAGATGGGGGGTGAGGTGGGGACTGGGGAGAAGAAGAGCCATTGGTAATAAATTCCATGTAAAATGATTTTAAAAGGTCTGTTGGGCTGAATGAGTTTCTGCTCCAGGTGCTGCTCGTGTGGGCACGTGTGGCTGTGCCCACAGGTGGGGGTGGGGGGGGCTCCTAAACCTTTTCCTCCCGGTTTCTGCTGATGCGCTTGGCAGTGCTTGATTCCCATAATGGAAAAGGAATTGATTCCAGAGGTGTTCTCCTGATAAACCCACTCTTCACTTCTGGCTGGAATCACAGTAAAACGCACAGCGTAGTGTGGGTTTTCCACGTTTTCATCAAACAGAGAAGACGCCTCCTGTGGCTACACACTCGTTTTGGCTCTCAACCAAAATTCCTTATGTTGGGACACATGCCACTATTTTTTATGTAAAGTCTGAGTTTTTTGTTTTACTTTATTTTTCAAGTTCCCCACTTGGTGTGAAAACCTTATAATTCTCTTATTTACAGATTTTAAATACATGAGTTTAAAGCCCATGGTAGAAAACTGCATAGACTTAAGCCCAGTGTAAGAGACTTCAAATTATTACTATGTAGAGTTGTAAGTATATGCACAGCACAGGGGTTATATTTTTATATATATTAAAATATTGTCTATCCAGAGAGCATTGTGATGTGGAAATTCTTTATAAATTTATACATAAAAGGATCAAATGGGAGATGGACCGGGTAACATAGACAGGGCAGGGGAAAGAATCTTAAAATTCACCAACAGGAAGCAACCCCAAGCTAAGGATTGTCTGATTTCTTTCTAAGGAGAGGGAGAAAAAAGTTGCCATACTTGCCTTTGCAGACTCAAATCCCAAATGCCATGCCAGTAATTCAAGAAGGAGGGTCCTGTAGAGGGCACGGATGAGATCTTGCATTCAAAATCTAGTTGAGTTTCATACCAAATACAGTAGCCTTTTTATACAGAGGGAGGTCTGCCTACAGCTTTGGGGAAATCAATGCAGATGGTTAGCTAATCATCTTATTTTATTAATAATCATTTATAAAATAAAAAAAATTTGTATCTTGCAGTATTTAAAGAATAAGTGCTCAAGTCAGCTGAGTCAAGCTATAGGGTGACTCAAGTCTCTCATTTTGACAGTGAGGTTCCAGCCTTTGTTATGCAGTTGTTTTATTTATTCTTTAAAGAAAAGAAAAGAAAAAATAATAAGCACAACAAAATTATATATACTAGTATGTCATTTAAAGTATTTATGTCAAACAGGGTGCAAGTGTGAACCTAAAGATTGGAGCACAAGTTTCTAACTGCCTGGGGCAGGACTAATTTTAGTGTTGGTGTGTGTCTACCTCCAAAGGAGGTGCTACCTGTCAACAAGACCGAAACATATTCAACATTTCCAATTTAGCTTATTTCTTCATTTCTCACACTGGAACAAAACTGGCTATTTCTGTGAATAATATTAAAAACAGGGTTATCTGTAATGGTATTGTATATAGTTTATGTTTACTGTTAAGTTCTTGTTATATTATAATAAATATATTTATAGATCTAGATTCAGCATCCAGATTGGAGTAATTTGTCATGACTGATCAAGAAACAACACTGCACAAATGGGGACTTCATGTTTCATCCCAGCCATGGATGAAAATGTGTTCATTCCATCCAACTAGCTTCTCTTGCAAATCCAAAAATTTATTGCTAATACTTAAATGCTCAGTAGCTTCCAAAGTATTTCCATTTTCCTTTCGGAACAAATTCTTAGAAGTAGTTTTAGATTTTATTCAGCAAGACTGTTTCCTCTTCATCTATTTTCCCAAACGTACTATTAAGTAAAGAACAGAAGGGCTCAAGATAGTTTAGGAAACTATCTTGAAAAAAACCCTGATAAACAGCTTTTTTACTCTCTTTTCTAAATGAAAATTGGGATTTGTGCCACACTGCTGCTGCAGTGTCTAAAAGATGAAAGCCACATTTGCCCTATGGTCAAAATTTCTTCATATCCAGCGTGGGAGCTCTGTACCTCACTGGATACAACATTCAGAGAGCACTTCAGTGCAACTGTTCATGGTTTCTTTGATGTTTCATTAGGGTGTCATCTGGTAGTTGTAAAACTGGATATGGAACAAAGATGAGCCAAATATAACGAGTCTCAAATACCACTGCAGTGGAACATTTCAGCCAGATCTTAGGAGGCAATATCTGTTCTACACATTAACAGGAAGAGCCTAACATTTATTGAAATTGTCTCCAGTTCTTACAGAGTATTTAAGAGCACAAGCTGCAGATTTTAAACATTTTAGTTTAGGCTTAGTGGCTCAGGTTGAACAACCTGTGAAGATTACTAAAAGCCTTACAATTCAATATTACAAAACCATGCTGCAATAATCGAGACCAAGTGGGGTGAGTTGCCAACCTTTCATCAAGGCTCTGCAAGGATCTCTTACTCAGCACTAGTCAATAATACTTGGTAGGATGAACAAGACACAGGCTATTTGCTTTACTTGTATGTGGAAATTATTTCAGTTCCCCTCTGGGAAGCTGGCTGAGCGCTTTTGCCAAATGAATCATGTGCACATATCTGCTCAGAGATTTTTCTTCTTAAAAGCTTTAAGAAATTCAGGGGACAGGCTGGCTCAGCAGCCTGATAATGATAAAAACTCCTTTGTTCACTGGTGTGACTCTCCCCTGGCTCACCTGGGGAGGAGAGTGATCTCCAAACGGGGCTGTTCACTGTGTTCAGGTAATCACCTACCCCTGACAATTTACACAAGTCATCCACCTTTCTCCCGTTGTTTCATCCAGCAGCAAACACACTGTACTAATAAAACCTCAGCCACCCCATCTTTAATTAACTGCAGCGAGGTGCTAAGGCTGAGCTTAGCGCAGTGCAAGTGCAGCAAGCTAATTAAGAATGTTGGTTACACTTCAGCTTGCCCTTAGAGGAGTCCAGACAAACCCAGCGCCAGCACCCGCTTTCCACAGCTCCAGGGGTTATCCAGGAGAGCAGCCCCAGCTGAGCTCCTGCCTGGCTCCACCAGCACCATCAGGTTCAGTCGGCAGAGGCTGAAAAGGCACAAATGGCTTCAGGTACTTGCCAAGCTTCTCGTGAAGAATTTCTCGGGGGAGGGGGGGGGGAAGTGGGAACAGATTCCAAAGCTTTTCTCAGCTGTCTCAAATGCAAGGGCAAGGCCTCAGAAGCACAAAGCCTCCCTACCACCACTGCAGAAGGTGTAATGGAATATGGGATAAACCTACAAACAGCACATGCAGGCAGGAGCTGGCAGGCTGCAACCTGTGCCAGGTTTGTAGGAAGACACTGACTCTGTATCTCTACCTGTCCAGTTTTACAACTTGTCACGGCTAATACAAGCCTTGTGAATTGAACGAGACCCTTAAGCTCACCCCTTACTGCCTTCTTCCCCGTTTTAAGTCGGCTCCAAAGCGGGAGCTGAAGCGTGCTTTCAGCTGAAGTGGAGATGCCAGGAAGTCCAGGAAGGCAGAAGCAAGTTCCCATTGCCGGTGAGTGTTCTGGGTTGATAACTTCAGACTGCAGAAAAAGCCAAGAAGAAAATGGTCTGGAGGGAAGCAGATGGATGCGCCTCAGGCACGGTGTTCCCATCACTCATTACATTAAGCTGGACAGCGATACTGGAACAGAAACACCATTTTTCCTCTGAAAAGTCAAGCTGTTTGAGGCATGGTTAAACACTCACTGAGGTTAGAATTCATGAAAGCAAGAGGTGCCATCATGGGCTCCTCAGCAGAGCTGTGGAAGCCTGGAAATTAAAACCAAAGTGGCAGACTACCCTGAAAAATAACCCTCCCTTTGCTGGTGGTCACTGGTGTTTTTAATTTTGAGAACACACTAAGTCCTGTTTCACTGGCTGATTTCTTAAAAAGTAACAAATTCCAGTTTTCTGTTTCCAAACAAATTCTACTTCAGTCAGTAGCTGCTTTGCACACAGAACTAAGTGTTTTGGCTCAGTTAGTAACTGGGGAAAAAAAGCTCCAGTGCTGCCATCAAGCCAAAATCTGCCTCTGAATTTTTCATTATGGTGGTCTGTACAGTGAGGGTTTGAAATGTTTCCTGCTGCTTCTAATCTGTTGGTTTTGAGCAGCTTTCTTTTTTCCTCTGGAGTTCATACATACTCCAGATCTTACACAGCAAGATTCACACTGGCAAAATATATACAGCATCAAACTCTTCCATGACTTGTCTAGAGAACAGCATTAGTAACCCAGGGTTTTTAACAGCTTGAAAAGCAACTTCAGCATGTAGTTTGTAAGCAAATTAGCACAGAACTAGGAACTGTGGTGAGAACGGGGGCTAAGCTGAATGTTGCCCAAAGTCACGCAATCACAGGCAATACAAACACCTTTTCCATCATCCAGAATCGGTGTCCTTTCCTCACATTTTTGTGGCTAAAGAGCAGGCCCTACCTAAGGTCACCAGTGACACTCATACACAAGCATCAGCTTCTCACCTCATTAAAAACAATACATGTTAATAACAGTTTTTACAGATGGAAAGGAACCAATTCCTCAACACATCTTGGGAACTCAAGCAAAGCAGTCTCTAAGTTCTATTGCAATGTCCTTGTGCTGGTGGACAACATCCAAGTAAGGATCAGGGAACTGAACAGGGAAGGGAATGCACCAAATGCTCTAAGAGTATCTCGAGCATTATGCTCTACCTGAACCACTGCCCCTCCACTCAAGTAATAATCATCAGCTCTCACAAAGCAAGCCTAAACTTCCAAGCCCACTGTAATATCTGCAGCCACTGTTTCCATTAAGAGAGTTCATCTTTTAGTAAGTTATCTGTTTTCATGCCCAGTGAATGCAGGGCTCCGTTACTTATTGACACCAAGTTCAATTTTACCCGCTTCAGTTTATGCCCAGCTTTTCTGCAAAGCTGCCTGTTTATGTATTGGAACATGTCAGGCTGAGGAAGCTGGGGCTGTTCAGCCTGGAGAAGGTTGCATGGAGACCTCATGGCAACATTCCAGTATCTTAAGGGGCCTACAGGGCAGCGGGAGAGGGCCTCTCCATCAGGAACCGCAGTGACAGGACAAGTGCGAATGGGTACAAACTGTAAGGGGGGGAATTTAGGTTAGACATTAGGAAGAAATTCTTTACTGTGAGGGTGGTGAGGCACAGGAACACGTTGCCCAGGGAGGCTGTGGGTGCCCCAACCCTGGCAGTGTTCCATTCCAACCCTTAACACTCTTATACCGTTCTATGACAAAAATGCCACCCACAGACTTTCCAGGAAAAATGAAGAGTGGAAATGTGGCAGCTTGGAAACGGCACACATTTCTAGTTTCTGTTTGGCAAGAGGTATCCCCCTATGGAGATTAAGATGTCCAGACTGCTTATTACCTGGAGAGAATATTAGACTTCCCCTACAGGATAAGGGGGTTTGAATTCCAGAGGTAACGTAACATTCAACCACCTCCAGAAAGCCCAGAAGTCCCTGCCCTGCTGACATTCATTTTTAATAATGTGGGTATTTGAGAGAGCACCGATAATGTGACAGTTATCAAAGGGCAAGTGAAATGACTGGGTAATTACAGGGCATTCACCTGACATCAAGCCCAAGTAAAAATGGAAAGATGATATCTAACTAAACTGATCATGAATCAAAGAGATAAGAAGAAATACAATGATTTTCTAGAAAATTGGCTGTATCACACAAACCTGATCTCTTTCTATGACAGGATCACACATTTGATTGATAAGGTAATAGATTTTCAAGCAGCATGTGACAAAATACTTCAACTTTCTCACTGTACAGTATTCAGACAGCAAATATTAAATGGGCTAAGAATAGGCACATTAATTGAGGAATATCTAATCTGTTTGAGTAATTCTCAATTTGGTATTATCAGAGTTTCTAATGGGGGAATCCTCTTCTCCCAAAGTTCTTGAAGGAAAATGTTGACATAAATCACTAGTCACAGACCTGTGGAAATGAAGATTAGCTGAAGGATAGGTAATGGGGACTGAACAAGTCATACATACGGTGCTGGCTCCTCTAGCTGGCTGGGACCCATAAAACAAAACTTCTTTTTTATAAAGCTAAGCAGTTCCTCAGGGAAGTGGGAATGAGGAAGGCTGACATTCAGGATGGAGAATTCCCTCAGGAAAAGCTGAAAGTCTGAGAAGCAACAACAGCTCCCAGGCCAATTTCATTGTATAAAAGGAGTAAATTGATCTTTGGATGTGTAAAAAGGGGGACAGCGAGTACGAATCAGTGATTTTTGCCTCTACAAATGGCACTGGTGGGACCTATGCTGGAATATCCCATCAATTTCCTCTGTGAACAAATGTTTTAGAAGATGTTGAAAAATTGACCTACTGCAGAATAGAGCCACAAAATTGACTTACAGGCTGGGGAAAACGCAGTGAAAGCCATGAAGGGCTCGTTCTGTTCAGCAAAAAGAAGACTGAGAGGCTACTTGATCACAGTGCATTAGTGTCTTGGGGCGAGGGGGGGAAGTAGGTATGAATAGTCTAGAACACAAAGAGAAGACAAGAAGCAGGGCCTGGAAGTTGAAGCCAGACCAAAACAAATGAGGAACGAGGCACGTGTTGCTACCCATGAGCTTATGATGAAAAGCTCAGAGAGCAGGGCAGATGTGCTCTGCAGATCAAGACTAAATGCCTTCCCCAAAAACAGTTAAGCCATGCAGCTGTTTGCAGACTCTGTGCACACATGAGATTAAATCACATGTGCCACAGCATCGGGTTCAACAAACCAGTGCTTTCTGCCAGCTTTATTCTCCGTGAATAAACCCAAATTTCAGCAACAAATTGCTAAACATTTAAATCATCATTAGGTGTCAAGCTCATTTCCATTTCCAAAATTCATTCTCATGTACTGAAAAGATTAATACTATAAAATTTATGCTCAGCTTGTGCTTTCGTGGCTGTGCTCTGAATCTTATGAAAAGGAAGCTTTTTATTTTTAAAAAGCTTTTAGCCTTCTGGACACAATTTACATTTTAGAGCAAGGCTCTGAAGCACTCTAACCCCAGTATAAATGTGAGACATTAATTTTAAGCTAGTTACCTCTCCAGTGCTTCATGAAAATGTAGTCTTACATGCTGTATTTCTGATACTTACAATGTCAATAGAAAACAATTTATTACTAAACTGATATTAACAGTCACATACAACATGTAACTATCCATGCTACATTTCGTTTATCTCACCAAACCTTTCGTAGTGTCACAGAGAATGCAGTGGGCATCACTTCAAGACTTATGGCAGAGTTATGTTCATTATGTTCATTGGATATTGGCAATTTGCCTTTCCCTATCACCAAAATCAGGTATCAGTAATCTCCCAGGCAGCCTCTGCACACAGAAGGGATTCTACAAGGTGTAACCAAGTCAGCCAGACCTTTACAACACAACTGGCGCTCTGGAGACAACAGATAGGTCTTAACAAAAACATGTTTTCCTTCTACAGCAGAAAGACTCCTGCTTAGAAAACTAATTCAGTCCAAACTTAACGTATTTTCTAGGATGAATTAATCCTCTATATTGTTTTACTTCCTTTGCTGAACAGGTACTTAAAAGGCAGCCCTTTTCAAACTTCCCCAAGTCTTGCTTTCACCCCGGTCAAGAGTCCCAAAGCTGACAGGTCATCTACAAACACCAACTTCCACACAGACACAGTCAGGCATTGCTGAGTTATAGCACAATTCAGATTCTACACTGATGCAGAGGGGGTTTCATCATGATGTAACTCATCTCCACAAAACCCCAGGATGACAAATGGTGTGAGCACTCCCAGCAGCCACCCACTCTGAGGGACACGTACACTTCTCACGTGCACTCTGCCAGAATCCCGGGTGCTGAAAGGCAAACAAACACGGAGAGGAGTCCGAGGAGTCCAGCCCAGCAGAACCAGCTCCACCCCTGCTGTCCCCAACATGCCCTCAGCGCTGCGGCACCGACACCCGGAATGCAGAGCCTGAACAGGCTCCCCCTCTGCTCCCAACCTGACTTCCCCTGACATTAAAGTGAGGCTCGATATAGCATAACTCAGATGCAATTCTAAAATAAATGGAATTTTGAAGCAGTCACAACCATCTACTGGCAGTGGGTTCAACCAAAATATCCTCCTTATGCAAATAATCACATTGCAAAAAAATTGCTCACCTAGAAGTGGAATGAGGCTAAATTAATTAAAGTTTATAATCCCTCATTTTTACATAATAGTTACATGACCACAAATGATGCATAAAAGGAGGAGGGGGAAAAAAAATGAAGTGTTTGGCTTCATTAATCAGTTCATAAGTTTACTGATTTAGCTTGCAGAATTTATTCACATGCAGTGCTAGCTTAAAATCTCATATATTAAAAGTCCAAATCCAAATCCTATCCAAAATACAGAACAAAAGGATCTCACTTTTAATTTACTTAAAAGTTACCTGAGAAGTTTATGAAGGAAACAGAGAATGTCCAGCTCTACAAATTTAAGTAAATATGGGAAATTGCATTTTAAAACTACGTTTTAAAACAACAGAAAACAACAGAAGGAAGCAGCATTAAGCAGTGAACAAATACCAGTGTTGCACACACGCCTACTAAGGCTTTCTGAACAACCAACCCAACTGTTTCTCACTAACTCATACTATTAAACTACCACTCCAAATTCAGTAGTATCTTTCTAGGAAACCTTTGGTCTATTCCCAAATAAAGCATATTTTTTTCTCTTTTGCCCGATTATTTTTAAAGCCACTGTCAGAAATCAGATCTGAATCTATTCTCTGTTAACGTGGCCACTCACACTCCTGAAAGACAGAAGGAGACACAAGACCTCACACCCTACATAACTTTATTCAGACTGCAAACCTCCCTTGGATGGTGCAGTGTGTGGTGCTGGTACCTGGAAGGCCACTCAGATCAAACCAACCCACCTGCCCACACTGATACTAAATAAGCCCAGACTCTCACCCATCAACGTCATTATTATGTAACAGGTATTAAATTTCATACCTAAATGTGCTTTCAAAGCTGCACATAGAAGCGGAATTGCAGACATGAAGTTACTACTACCCTCTTCCTCAACTGCTCTTTTGCCCAGTTTGAGGTACACAGTAAGAAAAAGAGGAAAAGGAGCAAGGTGTGTTCGAAGTCCTACACCTCAAGAGACCAGGAAAGATCTATAGAACAGCTTCTCATACTCCGTTCCACATGGCACACACCACTGTATACGTCACATGCAGTTTGTAAGCCCTGGATAAATTGCTGAGTGAGATGCAGGTTGATTCTTCGCTTGCATGACCCCCAGCAGCTTACTCTCTCCTCTGCATGAATTATTTGGGAAGCAAACTAGCAGAATTCCTAGATATCTGAGAGTCCATCTTAAAAAAAAAAAAAAACACAACACAATAAGTAAGAATAACTTGGATAAATTTGATAAATAGGAAGAGAGTGTTTCCTTAAAAACCCTCTAATTAGAAGGCATTCCTCTAATGGACAAACACTGAAAGCAGAAGTTTGGATTAAACCGCTCAAAACAACTAAACAGCGAGATCCCAGAGGGAAACATCTCAACTGTGAAATCAAAGGAGGCCTGGTAAGGAAAAGACTGTTATCAGCCAGGAGGCAGCATTTCTTTTAAATACATTCTTGAAGGAGCTAAAGCTGTGTTTTCTTGTCATCTTTATTCAAGTATTTCACAGCAGTTATATTACAAATTACAGTAAAATGTTCAAAATCTCCAGAAGTTCAAAAAAAAAATTAAATAACTTACTTCAAACTAACGTAAAATGAAGTCAAAATGCAAAACATCAATTAAAACACAGTTCTGAATAAAACTATAGAATCCAAAATATATCATAGCTGATGAAGGAAGTCTACTTAATCCACAAAGTAGACACACGTTAATGAAAACAAACAGGACGCCCCAATGTCTAAATAACCCAATGTACAAGATACAAAAGATGCAAGTACAAGCCCAAATTCAAGCTTACGTTGTGATTACAAAATAAA
The DNA here is from genome assembly GCA_035584735.1 of Pseudotriccus pelzelni. NCBI lineage: Eukaryota > Metazoa > Chordata > Aves > Passeriformes > Tyrannidae > Pseudotriccus > Pseudotriccus pelzelni. Next base: position 107,977,202 of record JAWMRA010000113.1, read on the forward strand.
ACAAAAACGAAGTAAATGACTATCAGCTGCAGGACCTGCCGTTCAGAAGACTGAAGGCAAAACCAGTGCTGACCCACCAACTTAATCAAAACACAAAAAAAAAAAAAAGGAAGACAAGATATTACAAAACCCAGTAATCCTATAAATACATTGGCATATGAGGAAATCAAGTAACCATACAGAGGACACAAAACAAAACAAAAAAATAATCACAGGTGAGATTCAAGCTTGCAAATACAATTAACTCCATAGCCATCAACTTCACCCAAGAGTAACTCTGTCATTCCAAGACAGCCCCTCCAGCCCCCCAGGGAAACCTCCTTCCTCCTGGTCTACCACGTTCCATCAGCCCCAGCACAAGGACTCACACAGGAGTTTATTTGCAATTTTCACAACAAGAAACAAGGAAGAGAGGTCAATTTGTACAAACTCTTGCCAGTGCTATGTGGCAAAAAAATTAAACACATACAAAGAGTAAACAAGTTTAGACCACATGGATAGATTAACAGCTGTTTAAACTCTATAACCACCAGACATCTGTAAAGGAAAACAAAAACTGATGTGTGGTTATTTGGGCTAAGAAGGCGAGTATATCATTTTAGGTAAGCTGTCCACTACAACATCTGATATCAGCTACTTTTCTCTAAAACAATATGGCAGCTCCTCAATTAGTAAAGTTGCCTCTTAACAATTCTTCCCAATCAACAACTGACAGTAAAAATTTTCCTTTAGAAACCTGACCTTTTAGAACCATTTTCAGTCACAGGCATTAGCTTAAACTTGCTTTTCACACTCACTGGTGACTAAAATTCTCAACTGTTTAAATTCATATAAATTTATTATCTTCTTACAAATGAATGCAGTTTTATCTTCCACAAGTGCTGCTGTTACTTGAACAAAAACTTCTTTAAGTGAAACTGGAATAAATATTTTTAAAAAATTCTGCAGCAAGAACCTGAGACTTGCAAAAACCCCTTTTATCAGAAACTTGCTACAAAAAATCTGCTACATTTCATTTAATCAAATCTTAAAGTTTGTAACAATTTCCATCAAAATACAAAATGCTGTTAATGTACCAGACACATAAATATCTCAAACAGGTATGATGCTAATAAATACTAAATGAAACATGGAAAAAAATCCCATAATCAAATCCGAGATCAAAGAATCTCATTTAAAATGTGTTTTCTGCTTATTTTTGTTGTTTTTAATCGCACTTTCCCACCTAAAAAATACAGTTTCTGCATGGGTTGCATTTAGGTGTAACTAGACATACATGAATGCTGAAAACCTTTTTCTGCCATTCGCTACGAAGAAAAACAGTGGCATTCGGGGGAGAAAAGGATCCAAGATAGAATTATGTTTAACCATAACGTACAAAGCACTTTGGATCACTGCAGTAGCCCAAGGCCCACATTCTCTCTCTGCAGCACTACACTGGGATGAGCCGTAGAGGTGGAGACAAGTCCCTTAGCTTCGGTTTGGACATGGGAGCAGAGTGATTACAGTCCTCCAAGAACACTGTTGGTAACTAAAATACAAAAAGCTGAGGTAGCTCAGTATCTCTGCAGCAGTCTGTTTTCTCTAATTAAAAACTAATCCCACTGCATTGCATATTTCTGGACAGACACTCCTGCAGCTACGTAGGGACAGTCACAACGAATGGTTTACGATGGGAACACCAGCCAACTGCTCCACAACACACTTTCCACGTGGGTTCAAAATAAATCAGCCCAGGTAATGTTATAACTCCGAGCTTGTGGTAAAACACAAGGGTTTTTTCTTGGAATTGCCCAGACTTATTCTCTCCAGTTGCCAAAAAGGAAAGGTGTTGAACTACACAGTTCAGACCCAGAGAACCCTGGTCCGAACAGATGGATTCCAAAGGGTGCGCTCCAATCCCCAAACAGTAACAATGCTTTGCACGGAACAACTTGTGAAACCTTAATGTAAGTTTTATTTTCAACTGAGGTTGGGCTCCAGGACTTTGACCAACTATAGTGTCTTACCTGCACTGCACAGTTCAAGCTATATATTACAAACACACAACTTCAGAATGAAACCTGCCAGTATTAACCTTGCTTTCCTTAAAGAACTCACACTGGAAAGCAAGGAGGTGGTGGGAAAATGCTTCATTTTTAGCAACACAGAAGAGTTTTGCTGTGTAACTTGTTTTTAAAACATATAACAATGAAAAAGGAATTTCACCATTTTGGTAAAGTATGTGTGGCTTTTTCAGTGTGTCTTAGTTTAGTTCTGTAGAGTAAGACAGGCATTAGAGAACCATAATACTGGTTGCCATCCAATGAAGAGAATACAATTCATCCTTTTGGAGATCTTCATTCTGCAGACAGCTTTCTAACATTGCCATTTGCTATAATCCAAACAAATTGCTTAGCCTAATCTTTCTCAATTGACTAAAAGGCACATTAAAGGCAGTTCTAGAGAGCCTCATCTTCAAATTACGGTACATCCAGTTACTCAAGATTCCTACCACAACGCATCACCGCCTTCTTTAGAACAGATTTGTTTTGTCCAATACCCCAGAGAAGAGAAAAATCGGAAAAAAAATTAAAAAAGGTTGCCTGTTTAAAAATATTCAACTTAGATCTGCTCTTTCCAGTCCTCTTGTGTGTGTTGGTCTTCACTTTGCCCGAAGCTTTCCCCATAGATAAATGCATGTAGGGTGAACATGAGCAGGAATGAGAACAGTTTCTGTAGCACCAAAGAATCTCCAAGCTGTGGCATTGTATTCTTTATTTATATCAGATACAACTATATGAAGTTCCGTTTGGTTCTTGTAGGCTGGTTGGTTTCAGGTACCTGAGACAATAGCACCAAATTCAACAGAAACAAAAAGAGAGAGCACTTAAGACCAAGGCTCTGCACATACTTGGTGCAAATGGAAACTGAATGGCTCAGAGGGCTGCTCTGCCACGAGCAGTTTGAGAGGATAAACCCACCCATCTTGACAAGTTCACAGGAATGTTTCAAACACATGAACTGTTCTTTCCATCTCCTGCAAGAGACACAGACCATCAATTACACATTAAATATACAAAGGCAGAAATAAAGTTACATTATGTAGTTGTATTTACTGTTTTGGTTTTTTTTCATCTTAACAAATAAACAATAGGAAAATAGAAATTTCTGTTTATTTGCTGCTACCTGCTAGCAAAATATGATAAAAGAGGAAACTAATTAAAGATGTATTAATGCAGAAAAGCACTCTACTATGACAGTCCATGAGAAAATCAAAGCTTATTAGGGTCACTTATATAATTCATGTGCTCAACATGTATTAGGAAAGCATTGCAGTGGCACACTGCATGAATTCAAGTCTTACTGCACACTTATGCTAGTGGTGACCCAGCTATAAACACATCTCTGCAGTTTGGATAATCAAAGTAAAGATCAGTCTCTACATACTCCTGCTGGATAAATGTCTTTTTAATCTACCTAACGTTTTGCAGAGTTTTCCAACACATTTTTAGGTGAAGATTGCAAAGGAACAGCATGAAAACGGTTTGAAAAGTGTTTTGCAGGAACTCTAAAAAATCCCGCACTAAAGCCTTTCCAGGTTTCGTTGTAAATTATTCATGGAAAAGAATATTCAGTGCTCAGTGATCCAACTGGAAACTTGCAATTGTTGTCCTTTTTCTCAGCAGGGCTGGTTATCAGCAAGCTGATCCAAACCCCTCTACAGCTAGAACAGTGATGTTGGAGGGAACGCATATCCAGAGTTGTGACCAGACTGTGCCCATGGTGAAACGACTCTTTTCTGAGGAAGTTTCATCAGAAACAATCCCTGGTTTCTAAGTCTCTACTACACTAAACTTCTTTCTGTTTAGTGATCAAGTCTCAAAGCCTATTTAAAGGCTTTGCCTGTATACCAGTGAACTGACAGATTAACAGTTCTTGAAAAACCTAAACCTATCTCACAATATTCAGATAACGAATAAAAGCAACTGTACAACATCACCTCTATAAGCTGTGATTTGTCATAGTCTCTACGATGTCTGTAGATGCACTGACTGAGGAGTGAATACAATCTCTCAAGCTGGTCAACAGTCAGGTTGTCACTTTTCTTAACCACCAAATCAAGCAGCTTCTGTTGGAACAACAAAAGGTGAAGTTAAAAGGGTTTTCTATAATCAGTTTTTACGATGCCTTTAGGACAAATCAGAAATGCAACCTCTTTCTGAAGCCCTACTTTGAAGGGATATGTATAAATAAAATGAATCACACCTGGGTATCAGCAAGGCCATTCCTTCCACATAGATATAAAAAGGACTTGATGTCTCTCTTCACTTCTCTGCTTATACCCACACTTTTCTTAAAATCTTTTTACTTAGCATAGTTGGGGCAATGTTTGTTCTGTTTGAATGCCACTTCATCCTATTTCATCTTGGTCAATAAAAACTGCCTAGATAGCTAAAGCAGACATTTTTAAGAATTTGCACTGGCAAGAAATTTTAAGTACCACCAAACGAAAACACACTTAGAATTCCACAAATGTTGGCAAATGGTGCAAAAAAGAGAAGGGGACAAGGAGGGGGGACACAACACATGGAAAATTGCTCATAAACAAAAGGTGAAAATATTTTATGTAGTAGCAAAGAATAAAATTTAATATTTTTTTTTCCTCTCACAGCAATTCTATGGTTTGAAAGAGATTATCATCTGTACTCGACAGAAAACAGGATCTCAATTTCACAGTAGGTCAAGCTAGTTTCTACAACAGAAGACAGCAGATTATTGTAACTTTGCTTAAAAAGGGACAAAACTGGAAGAAAACTAACTAGCAGTCTGTGATACCAAAACATCAGCACAGATTCCAGTTTGCTTTCCAATCCACTAGCAGTTCCCTCCACCAAGTATACATACACAGGAAAGGAAAAGATGATGTTAACTCCTAATTACCAGACATATTAACTCCTAATTACCAGGCACCCAGCAGTTCCTTGGTACCTGGCATGTCCAATTAACACATATGAGTACCTGCAAAAACTGCAATTAAAATAGTGGACTGCTGTGCCATTACTGGATTTGTAAACGTAGTAATGATGGGACAAGTCAGGATTCAGCAGTTCTATTAATTTTTCATCCAAAAAACACCGATCGACTAATCATTTGCAGAAGTCACTGCGGTCATAATATTTGTTTGCAGTCAAAAATAAAGGAAATGCTTCAGAACAGAGAAAGGAAGCATTTTTCATGGAGTTTGTTAACAGTTCAATTTATTTTTTCACTTCTGTTACCTTGAGTCTGTCATGGTCAACAACTACAGAGGGTAAGGGATCTGATGGTTCCTCTGGGACCTGCTCCAAACTTGTGGGCTTTGCCTGTTCCACAGCGACTTTTCGTGTTTTCTTGCTTTTGAATATACCTGTAATTTGAAAAACAATTATCAGCAATGTCAGTCTCACAAAATGAACAGCTTGTTTCTTCACTTCAATTTGATTTTGCTTGTTTGTTGAGTTTTTTTGAATCAAGCAAGATTGTAGCAGTGCACATTATTCATCAGCTTTGCAGAATTCTGAATGTTTCCAGGTGCACAAAACTACAGTTCAGAAAGACACACATAAAACTGGTAATCTTTAAACTGAACTCAGAAGTCCCAAGAGAAAAATGAATGCCACTAAGAGTTCTCATTATATCATTTCTATTTAATAACAACAACAAATTAAAAAGCTTCTAAGAGAAGTTCAAATACTAAGCTGATGCTGAAAAATGGTTTTGCTGAAGTGAAACAAATCCTCATTTTTCTCTCCAAAGCATCACATGTCTTCATCACCACAGTAATTCTAACATCTACTTTACTTCAGAAACCTCATGCTTTTGTGACACATTGCTTTTTTTTATCACCTCTGTGTTCAAGATGTTGTCCAATCCTGTTGCAGAGAATAAAGTGGTTTTATATCTCCTGATTCTCTCCCTACATTCACTATTTTTCTCCTCCTCAGCTGTTTAAAAAGCCTTTTCTTCTGAGGACCCCACTATTATAACCATTCTAAAAGTATGCAAAATTCAATGGCTAAATTTAGAAATGTAAAGGCTCTTAACAGATCATACTCTTCTTGTGATATTCTTAGGACCTTTCTTGTACTACTCTCCTTACCCTTAGAGAAAACACATATGTACAAACACAGTCAACATCTAGACAGTGATATTCTCAAAATTCAGATCTCTCATTAAAGCTCATTTACTTTGTAAATCTCAGCATTAACTTTTGAAGTAAAGATTTCATTCTTTTAGATAATTCTGAAAAGCTCATTAAAAAGGCAATCATGCATAAGGCTTTTATTTCTGTTCCCTAAGGAAACAACGTCTCTTGTCTTCAAAGGACATGGCCCCTTCTTTTATGCACCACCAGGATTCCCCTTCTCTTATCCTTTTGCTGCACTGTTACTGTGTTCACTGAGACTCCAAAGCCAGATGCCTTCTCCAACAGACACACAACAGTTTATACGGCTTTTTCTATGACATAAACTTTTACTCTGGCTTTTGCAATGAACAAATGTTTTTACAGGAATACATTATGTATTTCTATGGTTTTTCATCCAATGTCAATGATACTTTTATCATAGATCTCTAAACAAGTCAAAACTTATCATGTAGATCAAAATATAAATCAGACAGAATACACAGAGCAAAAGCTGTATCATATATTTATCTCCATTTATAATATTTTTAAATATTTAATTATTGTTTTAACCTTATCTCAATATTTACAATATTTCCCATAAAGCCTACAAAAACAAACCAGGATAGTGTTAGTATGAAGATACACTTACTTGCCTAAGATAAAAATACAGCATGTTAAGAGTCAACTTCTAATTTTTCTATGTGAATTAAATGTTGTAAGCATGCTAAGAGTTTCAAATAAATAGTCAGCAGTTCATAAAATATTGCTATATAGTACAAATTGTAACATATCACAATGAAAAATATACACATTAACTTGAACACTACTATTAAGACAGAAGTGTTGAAAACAAGCTATACCTTCTTTATCTGCTTCAGCATCTTTAGTTTCCATGTCTGTGCTCTGTAGTGTTTTCTCATTATTGCTACAATGTGGTAACTCAGCTTTCACTAGATCACTTCCTTGACTTTCACTGGAAGCTTCCGCCTTCTCCTTTGGCTGATCTTCAGATAAAGATTTTTGCTTGTTACTATCCCTGTTGTCACAGCGTGAAACAGCATCAAGTGATTCCATTTTGCCATTATGACAGGCTGGAACAGGTACACCTTCTGAGCTGTGTACAGATGTCTCTCCATTCACACAGTCCCCTTTCGATGTAGAGTCCTTCCTTAACTCCTTTTCAGTACCCAGGGTAACACTGTCAGTTATTAAAAGGGATTCATTTGAGCTCTCTTCTTCCGTGGATGCAAAATTGTTTTCTTTTGCTGACGTCCCATTGTTAAGCCTCTGCTCTGCATCTATATCCATAATATCACAAGAGGATTCATCATTTGTCATAGAGAGGTCTCCTGTTTCCTCTCCGTTCTCCTCAATGCAGTCAGTACTGATCTCCAACTCTCCATTTTCCAGCAATTTACTGTCCTCACCGTGATTTTCATCATCAGCAAACTTTGCATCATCTTCATCTTTCTTTAAATTATTGACTTTCCTCTTCTTAATAATGCCTTTGCCCCACTGCGAGCGCCGTCTCGATTTCCTCCTTATTCGAACTGAATTATAGTGGGGGAAAAAAAAACAAAACCTTTTAGATGCACAGGTACCCCCCACTGAAAAGACCAGGATATTAAAATATGCTGCTGTGTGAAAAGCAAACGTGTTCACACTTCAAGGAAAAAGCTGTCTCTTGATTTCAATGTGAAAAAATTAGAGAAATCAAAGACTTTTAAAAATATAAGCGGACACTCAGTCATGCACACAATTCCTAAACTGTGGAAACAGGATATCCTTAAAAATGTATTTTATACATTAAGTATAATATATTACAAATACATAAGTTTTACCTATAAATATATACATTTGTAGGTAAAACACTGAAAGAAACAGCTAAGCAATGATGTAGAAATTATTCTCATTTGGGTAATGCAGACTCTAAAGACAGTTGCTTTCATTTTCCCTTTTTAGGTCCTCAGCGATTTAAAATCATTATACAACAAGCAAGAAGTGCAACCCATGGGTTCATAGAATAATTCAGGTTGGAAGGGACACCAGGAAGTCTCTATTCCAAACTACTACTCCATCCAGGGTCAGCTGTGAGGGCAGACCAGGTTGCCCAGGGCTTCACCCACAAATGTACTGAAAACCTCCATGGATGTAAGACTCAAGGACCTTCACAAGCATCCCACATGGACGTGTAACTGTCGTAACAGCGAAAAGGCTTTTTGACTTGTATGACCTCTTATTCCCATTTATGTCCACTGCCAATTCAAAGGCATCTTCACTATTTAAATCAGCTAAATCTTCTCAATCTCACATTCATTCCCACCTCTGTGCTCAAGATTGTGAGATTTTTTTTTAAACCACATTTTGTCAAACACCTCATTTATACAATGAGCCTGTAAGCAGAAGTGGAAGCAGTGGTCCTTAAACTAACCTCTCCACCCCTGCCTTCCCTCCGTACTGCGCAACTCAACTTGAAGCACCATGGGCATGTGATAGTTTTTGCGGTATTTTTGCATCCTTATTTGTTCATTGTTTCTTATTTCTTAACTATATTCTACATCTATGAAAAATTACTTAATACACTACTTCCCAGAAAGGGCATTTTATTTTACTAACCCACCTGCAGTGAGATACAACTAAGGTGCCAATCTAAAAAAAAAAGGTTTAGGGACACTTTTGCAATATGATCAGCAAATGCAGAAGGAAGACCATTGAAATCTAACACTATTGTCAACATCCTATTCAAGAGCACTAACAAGGCACAGCTCAGAAGACCAACAAAAACGCTGGGAAAACTGAAGCTTCTACATTCAAATTCAAGCAATGATGAAAACCGCTCATATTTTTGCAAAACTGCTGAACTTGTGGCCAAGTGACTATAAATGAAAATCACAGCCAACAGTTACCAGAGATGGACAAATTTTCTTCCATTTTAAAATGCACTGTTATGTTAAGCACCTCCATAAGGTTCTTTATTATTTGTAAATTCCTTTGATTTATGGAGTATTAAGTCCTAGATCTGTGTGTGCCAACCTCACACTGAGCAATAAAGATCTTGCTTTGAAGATACAAGCACTGTGCAGGTACAAGTGCTGAGAATTAATTCACAGGCGCTCAGAGAAGCACAGTTGTACTTCAGAACTTGTTTCCCATGAGTGTGCATGCAAGTAGTTTCACCACTGCATTAGGAATAAATCTTAACCTTTTAGCTTTGAAGCTATCTGAAGATACAATCACACTGCAATAAGAACAGTCTCACTTGGAATGTGTACTTATTTCTACAAATAATCCTTATGGAGAACTGCAAATTTTGAGGGAGGAGAAAAAAAAGAAACCTTTCTCCAGCTATTTTCAAAGTTTGGTAGTGGCTTCTACAGTCAGTGTCACTATTTTATTGATGACAAACTACAACTTACTCATATAAATTTTCAAGAGTTCATGTATTTTTTTCCCCTAGATTGTACAAGAGATTTTCATTAACAACTAAAGCAGCAAATCTCAAACTAAACAGGGAGATGTCAACTTAAGACAAAATAAACTCCCCTCTTTGGCAATGGGCTTAGCCTCAGTTCATCTCCAAAAATGGGTAAATAACACACAGAAGGGGAGTAAAAGTCTTTTGAAGGAAATCTAGTATGGCCTGAAATGTATAAATTAATAGTTGACATTTTTAAAGATACACTGATTTTGGCTCTTTAGGCTGACTTTGCTGTAAGTCAGATTTATCAGCTATAATGTCAAATATATTTGACATTTTTTATATCAGTGAATTGTACTTTAAATATTTTAATGGTGCATCTCTTCTGTCCACCCTGTGAGTCCCATCTGGGATGAGGACCTATAATTTGCCTGACCACACAAGCACATTCCTAAAATTCTTAAGTGAGGGAAATCATATTAAAGCAAAATGGAATTAATCCTTGTATTACACATCTCATTAAATTTCGAGTCTGCCCAAATGACAGTCAGCAAGTCCTGCTCACCCACTCTCATGCAGTACTTTTCAAACATACGTTGTGCATGTTGTTTTTCACTGCTATTTTTAATTAGGACAAAGCAACCACAAGAAAGTGCTGCAGCAACGTCTTTTGGGATGAGAGAGGAAATTCTGGCTCCAGATCCTTAGCAACCAAAGCATTGTTACACATTTTTCTTCTGTACAGACAGCCAAGTCTCTAAAACAGTGAAAAAACTGAGCAAGAAATACTACATTTAAAAACAAAACCCACCACCAGTCTCTCTTTCTGTCCTGCCCAATTCCTGCAGGTAAGGGAATGGTACAAGTAGGGGAAGTGTTTAATGGACCAGAGAACCCTGTGATCAATTGCAGACAATAACACCAGCCTTTATAACCCAGACTGATTCCCTTTGTTTTTACTGGAAAGAAAAAGGCACTACTGCAAGAATATCATGGACCTGAGAAGCTGCTGTACGAGGCAGGAAAAAGTAAAATTTATCTCTGCATCCTGCAGGACAGTAGAATGACTCAAAAAAGAAGGAGCTACCACAGGATAAAACTGATGCAAAACTCAAAGGCTAATGGGCAGGAACTACGGAGTTAATGGATTGCTGCTAAAAAATAATGCTGGGGTCCCATCTTTGCTACTTTAATGTTTACATTTTAGAAGACTGTGAACTGTCAAGAGTAGAATGCCAGTAATTTTATTTTCTAGTCAATATGATTCATGACATACTATCAGTTTCCAGTGAGTAACAGAATGGGACAGCTATTTACAGAAGTAAAACTTTGAGTGAACTTTGTTAAAAAAATGAACAGAGTACAGACAATTGCAAGTTAATGCCTTAACACCTTTTCAATTACTCTTTTTAAAACTACTCATCTGAAATCTCCCATTGATACCCACTCTTCTGGCAGTTTTTGTGCCAGAGGCAGTAAAAATACTATTGTCAGAGGAATCCTGCTTTATAGAACTGAGTTTCTATAACTCAAACTATTATAATACCAATTATTCACACATGAATACATCCACTTGCCTTCTGAATTTCTCAACTCTTCACTCTATAATCTTCACATAACCTCTACAGATTTGCCAAAGGGATCCTTGCTTCAGTTCTAGCTTCCTTCTGGTTTGCTTTTTTGTAAATCACTACTCAGAATTTTTAATGACAATAAATACCTGTCTGACCACAACTCACACATAACATTTCACTTTGGTTCACATGAAGTTGATATCAAAACAGAACTTTATCTGCTCCTTTTCTTTTTTCCTAAGCTGCACAATCCATGCACACACAGCACTTTTAAAAATGCTATGTAATACAATGCAATTAATCACTGAATACAAATTTACCTTTTGTTAAGCAGTAAGTAACGTTTCTCAATTCTTTCATTCCAAGCTGAGTTACCCTTACAGTGTTGTCTGAAAGACCCATAAACAAGGCAGACAGCATTTCCCTCAGTAGTGATTAAAAAAGAAAATTCTGTACTGTCTTTACTTCAGAAGGACTAGTCCTCTATGTGAAGTTAAGAAAAATGAAACCTCTAGAAGACTTTTAGAAATTCTGAATTCTTGCCCACTCACAGGTGCTGCTTGGAGATTCTCAAGTCAGATACATCAAGTAATGACATCATCTTCTGGTGAAACAAGCACCAACCTTGTCCAGAGCAGAGCACAGCTCTCGGCTATTAAAGAACAGTGATAGTAAAAAAAACCCTAACAAATCCAACTCCTTCCCAACATTCCTGAAATATTTCTGCAAGATCTAATGGTAACTATGACCTTTCTGTCTAGTATGGCCTGAAGAAAACAGACCTCAGAAACATGAGCTGATTGGTACAGAAGCTTCAGAGTTGAGGATGCAGTGTTGCTGTCCCCCAAATTGAGCACAACAGTGACAGAACTGTAGACTATAACGCAATAAAGTTGACTGTTGGAAAAGAAAGCAGACATAATTAGAAGACTCAAAGACTGTCAATTATTAACAAGCAAGTCTGCTTCCCTTAATGTGGAACTCTAATGAGATGTAGCAACAAAAGCAGAGATGTTTCTCTAGAAATTCCTGTAGTTTGACTACTACAGTACAGAGAATACAGCACAGCATTCAGAGGCTAACAAGTTCACTTTATGCTGCAGAAAAGACCCTTACATGCCTCTGCACTGCTTAAAATCCATCAGAGAATGTGAGTCCTCTATCATTAAATGATAAAACTGACATCCATCAAACAGTAAATTCTCTGTTGTTACTTTATCTCATGAAGAATTCCTGGGGATTAAAATCCAAAGAAGATTCTTATGGCAAGAAAGATCACTATGGATCTAGACTTTTTGTCTGCAGTATCAAGAACCACTTAAAGCAATGCACATTTGAGGTTTTTCTTCCATGATCAAAACCCTTAACTCCTTTTTGATCTCTTGTGCGTAAAGTAACTCAAAGCCTTGAGAAAGCACTTACTATCAGCAACTTATGCTCTCTTATGCAGCATCCAGGATATCTATGTACTTGCCACAGTAATTTAGCTGCCTCCAGTAGCTCCACATTCCTTACCAAGGGGCACCAAATAGTCCACTTGAAAGTCTCTGGAGTTTCTACTCACAAAGTCCCAAACTGCAGTCAGAGATAAGCAGCAAGAAAGCAGAGCACAGTTCCGCAATAGCTTAAAAAGCAGAATGAAGTGCCAGCTTCCACTAACAGACAAAGCCATTCCTCCTCCAAAGCCAGCTATAGCATTTGCACTACCTCATTTGTGCTGGCACTACTGTTCCTGCAGTAAAACAGATAAGGGAACTAAATCCATCTGAAACATGTGGGGGTTTTTTTGTCTTGCATTTATTTTTTTCCCCTGGGTTAGTTTTCAACATCATTGGTTGAGCTTCCCAACTCACGAATGACGGTGCTGGCACAGGGGACATGGTGGGAATATGCCACCAGTGACAAGGCAAGTGGTGACCTGCAGTTTGACCAGCTTGAAGTGACTAACCCCTGAAAGGGTAACTAACCCCTGAAAGATGCCATTTCCTTCACCTGGATGGAGGGCACTCAGGGCACAGAGCTGACAAGTACATTAGAAGAACTGCATGCAACAGCTTCACATATTTATGAACTTCATCAGCATGTGCAACAGTTTATGTTGTGTAAACAAACACTCAAAGGAACTTGGGCGCTGCTACTCAATAAGGAAGAGTCAAGTTTCATAAGGAGTTGAAATGCATACAAAACCAACCTTGGCTGCAGCATCCTCAGCATTTTCTCTCCCCAGCTTTCCCCTACCATGCCCTATAATGCTCTCAACTCAAACTCTTCCCAGTATTTCTTATAAAACTCTTGGTATCTCCTGTTTCTCCTCACCCCAATGAGCAGGACACACAATACACTAGAGCTGAGATGTGCAGGCCATGCCTGGCCAATACCATGTTTTAGCTGATCAGCTGCCAACACCAGGCAGAACAGATAACTACCGCCATTTTCCATCTATTGCCTTTTCCTCCACTACACACGAGGATTTATCCAGCTACCAACTTTCACAAAACCTGCAGGAATCTAATCTTTCAGCCCTTAACTCCTGTCAAATCTCTCTGAACTCTGCTAAATGATTCACAAGTTATTAGAGGAGCAGAGATGGACAGAGAGCACAGGTATGATTTTCTTGGGAAACCAAGATAGAAATATAATTTATATGAAACCAGAGTAATTATGTTAGTAAAATACATGACAAGACAATCACACGGGGAAATTAAAAAGGAAAATGAAGTCAAAAGAGAAGAGACAATCAGATTAATGCCACCTGTGGAGATAATTTTTAGACTTTCCACTTCTATAGATCTGCTCATTTTCCCCTCTGCTGATTAGCTCTGTACAACAGCAACTCTTCCAGCTATACATATTCTTGGTACCTTCCATTGGCTCTTAAGGACTAATGAACAACAGCTTCCTGCTTCAAGGCAGCCATGAACAAACAAGAAAGAATCGTGGCTACTGGATGGTTTCTCTATCAAGGAGACAAAATCGAAAAAAAAACCAAAACAATACAAAGAAATCTGAAGGTAAGAAATGAGTATTAACCACCAGAAAATCAACAACTTCTGCAGACAGAAACTTAACACTAAGATTTAAAGCAAACGTTGTTGCAGATTTAGAAAGAGGAAGGAAGGGATCTATCTGGTCTGAAAACTGCTTTTATTACCTCACTTGTGCATACCACTTAAAGGAAAAAAACCTGACTTTAGAAGAACTAATTAAAAAAACCTTTTTATCATGTTTCTAAGAAAGGAGGTTATGTTTCAAGAAAGCCTCCTCTTCAGAAAGGCTGGGCTATCTTGCATTACTGAGTTATAAAGGAGATGAATAACAAGAGAATAATAAAAAGTCACCGATCAGGTAAATTGTAGAACCCACTTTGCCCTCTGTCAGAGAAAGGAGACACTTGATCAATTCAAGAGCCAGGTATTTAGCAGTGATGAAAGAAAATTTCTTTGCCACTAGGTATCACTGAGACTAAAAGTTTGATGGGATGCCAAAAAAGTAGATTTATTAGAACTCCCACAAATTCATTAAATTGCATTTTAAATAAGAAGAATTACAAAACCTATGGGTTTTAAAAGTATTGTTAACTGACTTGGAATCAGTTAAGTTGGTATTTCCATCAAAATGAGACATTTAAAAAAAATATTTCTCAAATGTTTGCCACTTCTTCTTAAAGCATCTGGTTGAAGCCAGCATCAGACACAGGAGATCAAACTACTCCCATCCAGAATGCCAACTCCTACACTACCCAGAACAAAATGATAAAGAAACAAAAAGAGACAGTCGTCTCAGCCCTGAGAAAAGATGTCCTCAAATCCCAGAAAATCTTTTTTAATGATGTCTGTCAAGTTACAGTACTTGCCTCTATCTCAAGTGAGAAATAATCCAAGTCAAATCTGGAAAGCAGGAGGAGAAGACAAAACAGTAGCAAGTGTAGGATGTGTGACAAAACAGCAGCTACTCAAAATTTTATGTTAGCATCTGGATGACTGTTGATATGCCAGTATCCAAATTCGGAGTCCAAACTCAGAACCAGACCAAAAGACAGAAAATAGAATAATAAAATAGAATAATAAAAACCATATGGCATCTGGTCTGCCATGTCCTTTGATAAGGCATTGCTGCAGCCACAGGAATGCCTGAAGTACAGCAATCACTGACACCACTGTAGCAGAGAGGTCAAAGAAGAGACACTAAACAGATGAAAATCAGACAATGACTAAGAATAAAAATGGTTTCTGGGAAAGACTGTAAACAAAGGCCTTTTCTTGCTAAAAATCTTTTAAAAAAATACTGACAAAACAAAACCCTTTCCATGATAAAGCAGAAACACAATCTAACATGACAGCATAGATCACCATTTAGGGGGGGAAAAAACCAAACCAAAAACCAAGCAAAAAAAACAAAACAAAACAACAAAAAAAAAACCAAAAAACCCAAACCAACATAAAAATGCACACAAAATATTATTTATTTAGGAACTACATTTTCTGCAACAGTTTTTTAAATCCTTGCTTGATCTCCCTGCAGTTATTTCTATAGAGATAACTAATCACTTAAATTATTGAGGAAAGTTAACAGTGTGTTTACTCTATATTTCATAAAATGACTTTTATATAAAACTTGTATTTTTAATACTTCACATAGCACAAAGGATTTACATTTTTTTTATTTGCTCCAAACACCATTTTCACAGCTATGCTGTTTATCATATGGCATAAAAGACATCTTCTCTATGAAGAAAACATAAAATCTGCAGTCTATCACTACAATATATTATCATTAAATGCTGCAAGAAAAGATAAGAATGCAAAGCCAAATCATCCCCATAGAGTTTATTTATATGTAACACTGAAGGAAGCAACTGAAAGACAGTAAAATAGTATGCAACATGCCCCATCTACTGGTAAAGTGGAACAGCTGGATAAAGTTTTACTATACAGTATCTCAGCAATCAAAGAGATGCTAATGCACTCTGGGCTAATATGTATCTAAACCACTTAATTTAGCAGACACACCGAACAGTATATTGCTGGTAGTTTCCTCTTCCACACAAAGGCAACACAGGACCCTTCTCATCAGTGCACATGACAAGAGGTAATGGGCACTGACCAAAATACAAGACATTCACAATTAAGGAAAAGAAGTTATTGTGTGAGTTGCCAAGCAGTACCAGAGGCTCCCCAGGCATATCACAGACCCTCCTTTCTTGGAGATGTTCAAAATACAATTAGACAAAGCCTTGAGCAACCAGCTCTGAGAGGAGTTAGAGCAGGTGATCTTCAGAGGTTCCTCACAGCCACAGCAATTTTGTGATTCTATGATCATAAAACTACTTATAATCAGACTTCTGACCTATGTCCCATTCAAAGTTCCCACCAGAACACTTGTACTTTTCTCAAAATACACTGTTGATATGGAAATATTTTAAAGTATCTGTGGCAGAACTTGCCCAAATAGATTTGCAGCAACTTCTAGTAATGCAATACATTTTAAACTCATCTACACTGTGATAAACAATCCACCACGGCTGTACCTTCAATGAGGGAAATGGAAGTTGCAGATGAAATCTAACTCAGGAACATGAGTTATCACCATGCCTTCAAACAGAACAACTATTCCCTGCCACATTTCTGACAGCCCATCTTGGTCTAATCAAATCAACAAAATATCTAAAATACATTAGAAAAATTATATGAATCACAAAATAATAGGTAATAAAAGACCCAAAGTTTTATACAAAATACATAACCTCAGAAAACAAACCAACACATCCAACTCTCATTCTCTACTGCACTAGCCCTGGACAGGGCTTTAAATCTGGCAAGGCTGCTGCACTGTCTGCAGTTTACTCTGCTTTTATAGAGAAGATACTTGACAACAATTTCTTTTAGAGTTCTAAAATTTTTTATCTGAATTAAGCTTTTTGCAGCTATTCTCTAAAAAACCGTAAACTGAAAGCTTCTAAAAAACAACAACGTATCAGGAAAAAAAGTGGTACAATTGGTGGTTTTTTCCTTTGGATTTCTATGAGAAAAAAAATTAATTCAAGTTCAAACAGCAGAAAAAATAAAAGATTTTTAGAATTATTAATTGAAAAATACAGGTTTTTTGTGTGTATTTAAAATCCTGTGTATTTAAAATAATTTTCCTTGTTACTCTGCTTGTGCAATACATTATAGTCTTCGGGGGGAAAAAAAAAATCTTAGTTCTCGACCATAAAAAAAATTTCCACTCTACCTCTAAAATCATGTCTGTTCAGAAATCACTTCTCTAAACTTGTTTCTTCCCTTTATACAATCACAATCCACAGTATCATTTGCTGCTGTTCGAGCTCCCTACAATCTGCTATCACCCTTCTCTAGCTCTATCCTCCAAGCATCCTTTTCAGGCCGTTTCTCTTCCTAATTTCTACTTGCTACTGAACTGACCACACCAATCTTTAAGTGTGCCCATGTACTACTTGAATCCCTTCTACAGACTTCTGATTGCTCACTAATTCCTGGTTCTCTCTCTTGATTACCGGATGCATCACATCCCTTCTGGACAAGTTACCTTCCCCAGACTCAGCCTTAAATGGAAGATTTTCATTTGATCACAGTCCCATACACCATTTTCTTGCCTTCCAAGCTCAATCACCAAAATACTAACAGGATCAGTGACTTAACAGTAACTTCTTTGTTTACAGAGACATTGGCAGTTTCCCACGGTGGATGGCTTGAGTTTTCAAACAACTGCCACTGCCTCCACAACAGGGAAGAGAGTGAGGTACGGGAGCTGCTTTGGATGCGAGTCACCAGCAACGGCTGCTCGCTCTCTTCCCAAGAGATGTCCAACTTGGAGGTCTATAAACCCCACCATCTGCTGCACAGCCAGGAAAGTGCTCTGTAAATCAGCCAGAGTGAGAATCTCCATCTTGGATTTCATAGGAAATTAAAAAAAAAAAATTGGGAATCCCTTCCCTCCACTTCTGTTTTTGCATGAGCTGCCAAATGAGTAAAGAACAGCTTGGATCCACATCATCAATTTATTATATAACAATTTATTCAAGCCATAATTCTGTACGATTGACTTCAATTCCTTTAACGGAAGAAATTACAGCTTCGGGAAATAAAACCATACACCTCTAATTAAACCATTTGACATCAACACTATCATTCATATATAAACAATGTTCATCGCTGGGCAGTTATCACCATGGCTAGAACACTACTTCTCATCAAGGAAAAGCACCACGAAGGAGAGACCAACAAAAGATTTGTCTGCTTCAATCTATCAGTTTTCCGACTAAGCAATAATTGATAATGCTACTAATAATATATTAATAATGGACTCCACATCTTCAGCAGGAACGTCATGCACAACTATCAGTATATACCTCATACTCACTTTCTCTTACAGTCTTTATTTTCCTTATTAAGGAAATAGCTATTAGGTATTTACCTGTTCTAACCAACTTCCCTCCTGAAAGTAATTAGCAGTGCCTCTGATTATCTACAGTTACACCTCACAATTCTAGAGATTCTGATCATTTACTTGGATTAATCCAGCAGGCTCCAGTGAGCGTATCTTAACATCCTCCAGTAATGCTTAATAACTAATGAAAACTATTGCCATAAAGGAAAATAGGTCAATTTGCAATCTCTTTTCTAGCTTTTAGCATGATACTGAATGTATTGAAGTAGAACGTGAGTATAGTGCATGTGAGAGAGTATTAAGAAATATGTACGTGTGCATACAGAGGGTAAAAAAACCTGAGCACTCATTAAACCAATAACATTGATCTTCTCATTGTATGAGAGTTATCTTATACTGAAAATAGTACTTTACAAAGAAATATGCAAATTACTCATAATTGCATTAGAAAACAGTTATTCTTCACCACAAAAACAGAAATCCTGCTTCTTTACAACTTCTTGGGCAGAGATTTCATGTAGTCAGAAAAGGAGTATGTGTTCCACGTGTTTCATGTGTAAAATTACTTCTGAAAACAATCAGTAAGCAGTAGTAGAGACGTATTTGGAAAGTTTGCCCTTGGAAGAACCTCAAATTTTGCACAATTGTCCCCCAAAGTACTCACACGCACACTTAGTTGCAGAGTTGGGCCACACCGCCATCGTAGGTTTTTGTTTGTTCCGAAATGCCTCTTCAACTCGAGCTTCTGTTTTCCGAACAGTGGAACCATGAGGATTTATCTGTTCTGCTGGTACTGATAAGCCTGCATGCAAAAGATAACCATACCTATTTAAATTAAGCAAGCTGCATAAAACGACTGAATTTGAGAAGAAATTTGGAATACCATGCTGCTGTAGCAACACGTCAATTAATATTTAGCTGGACTCCCAAAGCAAATATTAGAATCAAGATTATTTGGTTTCTACTGACAAAATAACTTACTGGTTACCTGGTCTTAAAACTGGCAGCTCTCACAGGTTAGAAAAATGTGACTGCTTCTCACACTTGAGTCCCCAAAGATTGCACTCCTCTATCCATATTTCCTCTACAAAGCAAATTCTTACTAACCTTTTCAATTTTTCCTCATTTTAAACAGATCATTTAAAATAAGTGGCAAGTCATAATGGCATTTTCTGCCATATCAAAAAGAGTATCTCAGTAAGAACCTTTTATTGTCACTGTGATCTATGTCACATAAAATGGATCCATTTCAGAGTCAACAGCTCTTAGATTAAGAAAATGCAATTCTGCTTTTAACAAAAAGTATGATTTGCTTTCTGTAAGGTGGTTCATCTCATTGCTTCTTCTGTTTCCTAGGGTTTTTAATTAAATTCTAAAAAACATTTTAAAGACGTCAATGAATCTCTGAAGTTTCTTATTTTTGAACTAGAATTTCCTACCCAACCACTAAAATGGCCTTCAAAATGTCCTACCATGTCTCCAGTAGAAACCAGAACCAAGTGATCAAGAGTTGACATCCACCAAAACTGATGGATGCAGAAATTAAAAGATTCACAAAGAAACTCTCACCTCACAGTTAATAATTACAGCATAAATTTCTAGGCACCATTACAAATATTTTAAACTGCACAGCATATTTCAGTACTCAAAACATCCACCACTTCTACCTTTTTATCTGCTGGTCTCAACAAGAAGTTGCAAATTTCAATAATCTAGGATATATAGGTCTTATTTTACCAACTTAAAACTTGCTATCCTTATACTTAGCATCCTATCCTTATACCTACCATCTTTCAACAAAAGCACCGATTTCAGTCAAACAGAAACAAGAAATTCTAGTTTCACTTCTAGATACTAATTTTATTGTACAGTTTATCTTTTTGTTACACCACTGTACTTCTGAGACTGGTCACTAGTCACAGTACTAAGTAAAAATGGCAGATCTGTCAAAAAAAAAAACCAAGAAAACCAAACAAACCAAACCAGAAAAGTTGTACAAAAAGAAAGCAACGTAAAAATACCTTCCATTTTACAACTGTGTAAGGCTGCTAAATAACTTCCCAAAAGAACTGTGAAGAAAACAGTATGGAGCTTTTAGTCTTTTTCATCCCTTGCTCAAACTACAGTGAAACAGGATACACAGCAAAGTCTAGACCAGCAGATGCACTGTGACTGTGCTGATCTGCTCTCTTGCTAAGTATATTCTATAGAGCAAAATGGGAAACAGGCAAAGCTGATCAGCTTTCAGATCCCTTCCACCCATTACAATGACCAGTGCCAAGACTACGTTCCTGAAGCACTGTCAACCTGATGATCTGCACCACCACAGTCTTTGACACAACCCCTGATCCAGGAACAGGACAATCTCTTGTTGTTGCCTCACAGCATGAGGCTTCCCCAGACCTCAAGAACTTGATATCTTTTCTTTCATAACCAGTTAATCTAACACTGCTTCTTCCATGCATTCCAAGTATTGTGCCCTTGCTAGCCCAGTAAGTGATCTTAGCCTTCCACACTGTACAGCTGGACTAGCTGCAGAGCTCATTTCTTCTTCAAACCACCACAGTGTGGTCCAGAAGCACAAGCATCTTTGAAATGTCACTGTGACACTGTAATGACTTCCAAGCCAATGTACTGAATCCACTTTGAAACCTGCACGTTGCTGTCTGTGACCTGTTGTCCTTCACAAACAACTCGCACTGCTTGTCACCTACCCATACCTGAAGGTCCACTAACCATCATCTCACACCCAAAGTACTTGCTTTTTCAACTCCATGATGCCATCAGCCTTAATTATGACTTAAGAAACCTCTCTTTCTTTCAACAGGGTTTTGACCCCAAAATATACATATATATAATACTTGGCCACTGCCACAGAAAGAAGGGCAGCATTCCAGGTAGTTCTTGCAAACTTGCAAGAAAGGACTACAAGCCATGGAGTCACGCTCTAACAAAGAGCTCCTACAAACATTTACTTTAACCTCGGAAGCAATAACCTTTAACAATCACAGGGACTCTGATAATTAACTAAGCACAGCTCCCAGCATGACACTGTGGCCAGAATTGTGAATATTCTTATACTTCTAATAGAAAAGTACAGAGGAGAAATGAAGGCATTATATCAGTTCTGTTTTACAAACACAGTGAATCACAATTGGTTCACTTATCCACATTCAAGACACACATTGGAGGCTTGCACAAAATTAGACAAAAACATGCATGACTGAATGGGAAAATAAAAGGAACTGTATCCATTTTAACCTGAAGAAAAAGCCTACAGATACCCGCATAGTTCAAAGAAATTTATTAATAAAGCACCTTCAATCTACCGACAGAAGTATTTCAAGAACCAGCAGTTACAAGTTAAGACCAGCCAATTCAACCTAGAAATCAAATAATGCAGCTTTTTTTTTTTTTTTGCCAAAGCAGGAAACAACTTGCCAAGCTAAAGCTGGAATTACTGAAATCAATAATCCCTAACTCAGCATGAAATTTCATTCTAATGTTACAGTTCAGTGATTTTCAACGTGTTTCAACTTTCAGAACTTTAAAAATTTTCCATGGAGGTAGAATCTTTTATGTAAACATAGCACTGTTGCCACACTGGGATATGTCTGGACTTCTGATTACTTTCTCTGGTCACTTCAGAAGCCTTACACTGACTTGGAGGTCTATGGACTAGAAGTTGAAAACAACTGCACTAATTCAGTAGGGAGCTCTATTTCCTAATTCTGGGGTGTTATATTTTCAACCTCTCCCTCCCTTCAATGTGGATGTAATAGTTGTTTCTTGATCCGAAAAAAATCAATATATTATCACCAAAAATGCACTTCTGCACATGCTAGGGTGAACTGAAAATCCCATGGTTTAAACCCCATTCCCCATTATCATAATTATACTGCATTTCATGGCACTTTCAGAACACAGCTCTGGTTTCACCACACCTTCAGTTGGTACATCAGTCCTAACTTTTATCTGTCCACCAGGTTCTACAGAACTATCTGTAACAGCAGGCAATGCGTCCTTTTTTTGGAAAGGACAATGCCTTATCAGACCAGCTCATACACTTGAAAAAGTAGACAAGTTTCAACTCAGTCATCCTTCAACGCGCACCGTCCAAATCTGATATGCATTCTATATTTCATCTTGAATTTACTTTTTATATGAACATTTGTACATTCTCTTTTCTATCCCATATATCTACAGCAGCTTTGCTTGTTGCCCTTGATGTCCCTTGGCCAGGTATAATTCTATCAGGGCTTTAGCTTTCCAAACCCAATCTCTGGCTACCCAGACAGTTTCTCTGTATTCTTCCCAGGCTACCTTTTCCTGCTTCCATTCTCTGTAAGCCTCCCTTTTGTATTTAAGCTTGTCCAGGATCTCCTGTTCAACCATGCAGGCCTCCTGATGCGCTTCTTGCCTAACATCCTCTTTGTTGGGACACATCACTCCAGAGCTTGGAGAAGGCGATCCTTGAATATTAATCAAGTTTCTGGGGTTCCCCTTCCCTCTAGAGCTTTATCTTCCAGGACTCTACAAAGCAGATGCCAGAAGAAGCTGAAGTCTGCTCTCCTGAAGGCCAAGGTAGTGATCCTTGCTGTGCACCCTCCTCACTGCCCTAAGGATCTCAAACCCCACCCGCTCCGTGGTCACTGCAGACCCAGCTGCTCCTGAGCTTCACATTCCCCACCAGCCCCTCCTTGTTGGTGAGAAGGAGGTCTGGCACAGCGCCTTTCCTTGCTGGCTCCTCTGTCACTTGGAGAAGGAAGTTATCCCCAACACATTCCAGGAACCTCCTGGATAACTTATGCCCTGCAGTGTTGTCTCTCTAACACGCATCGAGGCGGATGAAGTCCCCCACAAGGTCCAGGGCCTGTGGATGTGAGGCCATTCCTGTCTGTCTACAGGGGGTCTCTGCAGGTTGCTGTGTTACAATAAATGAAGTTGAACATACCTCTTTTTCTTCTCGCTTCCTTGATTTCTTCACACATCTTATTAAATTCTGGATCCAGTTCAGCAGCAATGATGGCATGAGCAGTGTCCTTCAAAGTACACGCTCTATGTCTAATTATTTTATCTAGAAAACAGGACAGCACACTTGTTTTATCACAATTATGTAAATTCTTTACCATTTCTATGTTGTTCTGTGTTGTCTATTACAGCACTGACACAGAAGTAGCACAGTGTAATGGAGGGTCCCCAGAAGTAACAAGAGCCTTGTCCAGGAATTAATTTACCCACTGGGGTCTAGGAATATTGATTCAGTTATACTGCCTGCAAAATCACACCAGACATCATCTGCATCTGTAAGGTAGATCTGGCTTGCTTATGTTCCTGCTGGTTTTTTTCTTTAATCCGAAATTATTGCTTAATTATTACTTAGCAGTTGCTAGAAAATTCAAAATTGTCCTAAACCAGATTACTTCATTCCTTATTTTAAATACATATTTCTCGTTTTAATCCATTAAGAAAAACTGTCAAGAAACAAGCCTTGATGGTGCCACATTTTCATGCCTATTTGAGGAACAGGACAAATTGCCCATGCTGGAAGCATAAATGCAACTCACGAAAAAACAGACCAGTTCCCATACCTTTGAAACACATAAAAGAAATTATTCCACTGTTGACATTTGAAAAGTAATTTTAACTTAATAAGTAAGCCCATATGTGGAGAAAATTGACATCTAGAATGTTGTTTTTCAATGAAACCTACAACAGTCATGGTTTGCCTTTAGTACAAACATATTTTATTTGTCAATTCATCCACAGTGGATTACTTTTTCCAGCTGATGGAGGTACTTCAAGAGCAAGCATCAACATTAACGTCTAAACCATATTACACAACTATCAGATTTAATGTTTTAATAATCTTTAAGGATGACAATTAAGAATATCAGTGAACATTTGTTAAGCAAGGTTTGTAATTCTAGAAACAGCAAATTTTACAGCTGGAAAAAAAGCTGAGTAAAAAAAGGTTATCCAGTATCCAGCTCAAAACAGCTCAACATGTTTTCTGGGGAAAAATACCACCACATAAATCTACTGGAAGTTAGAAGTTTTTACTCATGTATTTGTGAAGCACTGTGTTTTAATATTACAAAAAAATATACTGTATTCTTTGCAGATGTAATTTTGAGATACTAGACTTCAAAATATTGGTCAGATAACAAAGGTTAAGATGCCCTTGCAAAGAGGGAAGAGAGAAAAAAAAATAAAATTCATATTTTTGGATATCTATACAGCACATAAAACCAGTTAGCCTGGTACTCCCACTGCTCCTCCAGCTTAACAACAGGACAGAAGCAGGTACAGAATGATTCTTCTGCAAATTCAAGCATGGAGAGGGAAGCCTGTATGCCCAGCTCTACAGAAGGTGGACATTTACAGGTTCATATTCAGTTTATGCATGCATCTGAATGCATGGAATGCTTCCTCAGAATAGCCATGCTGTGCTGTTTCAGCAGTGTGTTCACACAACAGCTCAAGAAATCCTGTATGCCAGAAGAGCAATGCATCATACTGTTGTTAACTGCAGAGGACAGAACTATTTTTCTTTACCTCCAATCCAAAACTGAACCTAGAACGAGCCAGATCAATTTCTCCCAGCTCAGTTCTGACAGCAAGGAAAATCAAAATATCCCTAAACAGGTGCTCTTCAGATACACTCAGAATCCCAAGTGCCCATCAAGGGCTTTCATTAGTTCACATCAATCATACCTTAGAAGGACTCAAAAGTGTGTTACCAAGAACACAGAAAATCTTTTGCTGTGCATTATCAACACATTTTCTTAGTTGTAAAACAAAATGCATCATAAACTGAAGAAATAGTTGATCATCTACAGATATGAACCAGCAGTGGGTTCAAAAGGCAATGTGAAACAAGTCTAAGTGTTTGACCAGACTATACTGCATCTAGCTCACACAAGGCACTCGCAAACGCCTCAGAAAATCAAAAATGAGAAGAAAAATACAGAAATTGGTAAAACAATTTCACAAGATTTCATGAAAAACTTTTTAACACATTGGACTACACTTGCAGATGGACCCCAATCTCACATATTGAATACAACTACATTAAAAGAGTGGGGTTTGATGATGTTGTTTTATTGATGACACTTGAAGCTGCCAGTTAAAAGGCTTTCCTTTGGCAATGTGCACTGAAAGGCAGCCCTAGCAAAGAGCACACAAGACGTTCTTGCCTTAGTTTGAAGCGTGAACAGCTTTCACATGCATTTCAGTCTACAAATTCCATTTTAATTGAAAGCATCCCATCACACTTTGTCAAGACAATACTGTCTAATCTCTCCTAATCAGCTGCAACTGACTTCCTTGCCTGGTGATTTATCCAGTTTTATTTCTATCCCCAAATACACAGACTTTAATTTCTGTGTATGAATTTCATGTTCTAAGCCAATATGGAAATACAGCAGGCCACTGCCAGATTGTGTGCAGGATTCTCTACAGAGATCTCCAAATTACAGTGGGGTTTTGTTACATACACGAAGTCTATTCACCGAAAAGGAGCTATCAAATTTGAAAAGGAACTACAAAACCTAATTTATTAGAAAACAACTCTGAATGCTGTAGTTCTCCTGCTCCTGTAATGTCCCCCAGTGCACTATATGCCTCAGAATGCTAAAAGCACAGACTCTTAAGACTTGCTTATCCTAATTATCACATAGCATGCAGTTTCTTTAAATGCCTGAACAGCAACCAAATACAGGATTAAATACCAAGCTTTCAGACTTAGGTAGGGCAAAACAAAGCAGGTTCTTACCTCCAGGGTCTTTGTCTGGATTGTACTCCAATGCATTACTGCAGATCAGGTCAATGTCTGTTAGAAAATCCTTGGCTGTTAAATAGTTGTGTTTATCAATTTTGGTTATTATTGTTGATAGGTCCATTGGCTCTTTGATAACTTCAAGGTAATCTGAAACCTACAAACAAACAGCATACAGAAATGACACAGACCATACGCATTTCATTTGAACGCTGACAATTTCACATCTTTTATCCTTGGATTCATTCCACATGCATAGCTCTAGGACATTAACCAGACATTTTGATTTTTAAACAAATTTATGTTGAAAAGAGAAGTTGTATCAGACTAAAAACATAGGATTTCCAAGCTATTTTTTCTTCAGTATGTCATTGATTTATTTCTCAAAATTAATTTAATAGTATTGTTGAGGCAACACATTTTAATGTAAATTTATTTTTTATTTTAGACTGATTTTTTTATAGTTTTGTAACTCTGTCTTGGACTAAAAGGACAAAAACCATCACCCTTGCTTAATTTGAAACACTAAGAAAAATTAGGGAAGCTCTTGTTTGTTCACCTGGTAGGTAAAGTTCTCAATTAACTGAACAGTCAAATTACCAGCTTTCAAATATCTTCTATTAAATACTTTCTTTGTTAAATGAGTGATTGAAGAAAAGTTGGGTTTTACTGATTGCAGACTGACTGCACAGAAGCACAATTGAAAGAAAAAGCCTTGTGTCACAGCTTACAATGAGCTTAGATCGTAACTGGAGTTTCAGCAACCACCAGGGTACACTAAAAAGTGGTTAACATAATTAATGGTACCATATGGGTCTCAAGCTTGATAGTCAAATGCATCAGCACAGCTGCTGTAACAAAGTTCACCAAAAAAAACCTCTATGAATTTGTTATTTCCTTCAAGGAAAAAAAACCCTACACTTGAATGTTTCAGTGTGATTAATCAAAAACAGTAGCAGTCTCTAAAACAGCATTGCATTTTTTCTTTTGAAAATCACCCACACATGATGGGCACTGCCAAAGCCCTGAAGAGTTAAACAGATATTCAGATCAAGCCATAACAGCTCCTAAGAATTTATTTTTTAATCTAGTGCCTGTAGACATATATTACAACATAAACTAACATTATTGCATTACTTCAGAGGACAGCAATCTGTCACCTAATTCCTTAAATACAGGCACTGAAATTTATTATGAAAAATTAAAATGGCAAAAATTCTCTTTTTGTCTCCCTGCACAGGAACATGATGGTAACTGGTTCAGGGACTGGAAAACCAAGCCACAGAACCAGAAAATCTTCACTGGAAGCTGTAAATATTACTGCTGAATTAGCCAGGAAAATCCTTGACTTATCACACAGCAGCATTCTCTGCAATGCAAGCAGGAGTGGAACAAACTTAACACATTTCCTAGGGAAGTCAAGTAGACAGGCTGTTGTACAAAAAGGCTAGTCCTGTTCTTAAATGCACCAAGTGGGATGTGGAGGATTACATTTGATTTCTAGTGCTGTGATACATTAGCAGGGTTTAAATAACAAATTCACATTTCGATTCTCTCCATCTACAAAACAAGGACATTTAACTGGTTCTTTCTTTACGTGCTCTTATTCATGTAAGTTTATACCACAAACTCTGCGGGGAAAGAAAATACCTCTTTCCTACAAAAATGGACCTTCCAAACAGTTCCATAAGAAAAATCGAACCAAGTTACTGCTCAGACCATGCTCACACCATAAGTTGCCATGTTAAGCACCTCTTGCTGGTCTTTCAAAAACAGTCAGCTACCAAGCACTACGGAAAGGTCAAATTAAGAGAGGACTGCATGGGCCCATAAAAGATACCTGTTCCACCCTGCAAGGAATTTACACTCCAATCTGCTTTTTACAGTGCTGCTTTTCTCATGTCCAATATTCATCTCTTAATGTCTTCCAAAAGAGAAGTTTCTCTCTTTAGAAGTAATTAGGGAATAATTTTTTCAGTTAGCAAGCCTGTGCAAAGCTTGCAGCAGGCCAGCATCTGATCTCAAAGTCAGACAAACACAATCCTATTCATACAGCAGCACCTGAAAATAGATTTGCAGATCGAACTGTCTCATCAGTTAGGTGTGCACACTCCATAATCGACCAGTTAATGCCTTATAATGTGCTACCATCTGTGATTAATGGCAGCCACAGGCATTACTGCTGAAATTATTCAACAATACTATTAATGCTGAATACATTACAGAACACAGATCACTTTCCCAATATTATCATGTCTATGATTACAATGCTGTAAAAGCTTTTATTAAAGAATTATATCTCTGGTCTCAAATATTTCAGGAGCACTGGTAGAGGTAGGAATGCTGGCATCTTAAAATGTTGGTTTCAGTTATAAAACTGACAGAAATGCACAAGGGTTTTCAATAGGTCACTGGCAACAGAACATACTCCAAATCCTTGCATCACAATGATGAGGCTGTGACTATCTCACCAGCTTAAAAAAAAAAAAAAACCACAACATTTTCCATTGGAAAGATCATGGATCAAACATCTATTTTTCTTACTAACTTAACCGTTGCCTTTTTTTTAAATTTATATTCTTTTTCTAATAGCTTCAACTTCATTGTTTGCACATTACTGAAACAAGACCTCTTCAATATCCACCGGTTTGCTGAAGATGTTAAAGCGCTTGTCTGTGGCCAGCCTCTTGGTAACATCCCTGAGAAACAACCGCAGCTCTCGCAACGTGTTCTCTTCCTGGTCCTCCATCCGCTGTTTCTCTGCCTCCGACAGCTCCCGGGCAGGACACGGCAGTGCAAGAGGAAGAACTTCCAGAGCACGAAGAGCTAGGGAAAAAAACAAGAAGGCAGACAATGGAAATATTAACAACACAGTGGCTATTGGGATTATGTCACTTCAAATTCCACCATATATGTTTAATCTGTCTCATGGATCTATCACCTCATCCTTAACCCCACAGCTCTCCATCTTCCAAAACTGTTAACTGTAACTATGAATTTTATTCTGGGCACTGATTAATACTGCCACATGTTAATTACACTGTCAATTACCCACACCTTTTTAAATGGGAAAGCAAAACAAAATAAAACATTCAGATCACATTATAATTGATTTTACTGTAACTTAGTTTACCAGCCTGTTTCCTTCTTGGTGGGGGCATTGCTGCCTCATCAAGAATTAAGCCTTTGAAAAATCTCAATCTGTCTTCTTCACTTGGTCTTTGAATATAAAAAACCTCTTCATACTGGATTCTGAAAATACATTTCACCTAGAGAAAAAAAAAATATTGGAAAATTGAGCCCCCATGCAAAAATACATGATAAATGACCATATTAAAACACTAGTCACAAACTTTCCAAAATCAGCTACAGGACAGAAGACAGTAAACTCTACCTACAGCTGTGTTTACAGTAAAGGTAAAACAATACTTGTAATTCTCACTGAATAGTAACTAAACTGGCAGTATCCCACAATCCTAACAATGGCCACCTGTGCAGTGAAAGGCAGAGAAAGGGCAGAAGAGGAAAAAAAAAGTCAAAAAAATGTTGAGGAAAAAAAAAACCAAACAAGAATTTCCCTCCCTCATCCTGAGCCTCAGAAGATGTAAACTAAAGGTCAGGTCTTTAGATTAATCTGCATTTAATTATAATGGTTAATTATAATTGGTTTTATTTACCAAAATAAAGAACTGACAAAATGAAGAATTTTGCCTTCTCAGCAGAGTAGCATGGAGCTTATGAAAAATCAGTAATATGGACATACATCCCTCATTAAGGAAAACTGCAAACATTCAATTAATACTACATTTTCAGCTTGACGTATTTTAAATTAAGTTAGAAAACCACTACAAAACAAAGTGTTTTTACACAATCAAAACATCCTGGAGAGCACAGAACTCCCTAGCAACACCTCCTTCCTCAATAAACTTACCTCTTCAGGCAACTCACTAAACATGGACTCAGAGGTAGACAGTAGAAATATAGGGGAGAAAGATGGTATATCTTGCAGCAGAGTTAGGAAAGTAGCTCTCACAGTTTCACTGACAGCTTCCCACCAATCACCAATATGAGGCATGTAAACTATACTTGGTACTGTTCTTCGAGCTTCACGAAAGATCTAATTAAAAGAAACAGTGATATTTAAACTAAGGAACTAATTGTTAGTATCAATAGTGAGTAACAAAATTTTTGTGGATTAGGAAATGACTCATGTTTGTGACATTTTATAGACAAATGTTCCAATAGAATAAAATTATCTAATGCTAAAGACTTTCTAAACAAGTGTTTGTGACTCTTGGCTGTGGCATTCAATTATCTTACGTCAATGTGCCAGGGAGCACAGGGCAACTACTTGTCATATAGGTTTTAAAAACTTGCTATAACTGAACAATCAAGATGAAGATTCAACTGTTTGGAAATCCATGCAAAATCCACTGCCAACTGTTTTGAAGCCTGAAACATTTAAAACTAAGCAAATGAACCTTTCTAGAACCACAGCACACCAATTCATACAAAAGTGAATAAAATGAACAACAGGCACAGAATATCAAGACTAAGATTACTTGGTATTAGGTATGCGATGAGGGGGCAGGTTAAAAATGTAATTACTCTCACTAGTCACTAGAGAGATCTCCATCACCCTCCAGAGACCTCTTTATTTTAAACATGAAAATAGAAGGAGTCTATGAAAATCTGGATTTTAGGTTACATTGCAGCTGGCTGACTTTACATTGGTTCAACTAATCTTTTCCAGAATTACATAACTGACTCATTACAAAAGAATCTGAAATGTCACCTGTGCACATGACTCTTCAGGTGTTTTGGCACTGACTGAATAAAGAGCTGGCAGGTCTAGCCTGTGTACAGAGAATTTTTCCAGAGTGTGCAATAGTGCTGGAGCAAGGTGCGACGTCTGACCCGAACCTCTTTCTCCAGAGAGCAGTAATCTCGGTCTGTAAGAGGTTGGCTGGTGATAAGCTGACCTGCAACAGAGTAACAATTACAAATCAATTAACATGCCAATGTTATCAACGGATGGATACATATAATAAGATTATTTCAGAATCCAGAAGACTTCCAGTATTGGGTAATAGCTTCCTAAAACAGCCTAAAAAGATTCAACTAACTTAACTATCCCTCAACACTACTTCAAGTCACAAGAACTCAAGTTTTGTCTTACCTTTGGTTTCACAACCGTTTAATTCAAACTCATCTGTGCAAAGTTATGCGTAATATTAAATTCATGACCAACTTGCATTACAACTAATTTATTTTAAACTAATTCCTGGATCGTATAAAAAGACTTAATGGACTTACAGTAAAGACAGCAATTTAATCATGTCTAGTTCAGTCCTAACTACTAAAGTATCTCCTCAGTAGCCTCAAGAATCCCAGGTCAATCCTTTCATCCCTTAAGTGCTGCCCAAGATTTCCAAGAAGCACTGAACATTTCAACAGTTTGTTTATTTAAGAAACAGGATTTGAAGTAGGATTGAATAAAATCACTATTCATCTTGTACTCTAGCATATTCATACATTTCTATTCAGTAGATTTTCAGATAGGAGGAAGACTGTAAAGGAAACTTTCTGCTTGCTTTTTTTTTGTTGTTGAGAAGAAATTCTTAGCAGCCCATACAAGGGGTTTTGGGATTTTTTGTTTGATTCTTTTGGGGGATTTTGCCCTGTTTTGGGGATAAATGAAACGTGAAGAGAGAAGCATTAAGTTCTTCCATTAAAAGTCTTTTCCATTTATAGAAAACTGATTATAAAACAAGAAAGCTTTTAATTACTTTGCATTTTCTCTCATCAAGGCATTTTTATCTGCACATCAGTCAGCTCGGGCAGTGAAACAAGACTGGTTGGCATTACTTCACATTAAACATTTTGGAACAACAATGGGCACTGCTGACCCTTCAGCTTTTCAGTTCTGGTGGTGAACATTACACACAGATAACAACTAAAAATCCCCAGAAAATACATTCTTTCGGATTCTTTTATTTAGACACACATCCACACAAATATATATTGGTTTTGTTTTGGCTTCTCCCTTCACAACCTCATAACAAAGGTTTAAATTTGGCATTAAAATATCTGACTATGTACCTGCAACTATTTGAACTTAAATCCTTATTTTTAAGCTCCATAAATTCTGTTCTGGCATTACTGTTCAGCACAAAAATTTTAGCAGTTTTCCACAAGATGGCTCTACTAAACAGTACCACTAACAAAGAGTTTTTCTAACTTCAATTTATTTATTCAGCAAACTCCCTGGAGAAACCACCACAAAGTAGTCTAAAATTATTCTTAATATAAAACAAAGAAATGCTAATTATTGTTAATGACTGTAGGACTTGTCCTTTCCTAACAACATTCCCATACCTGAAACTCTTGACCGTGCACTTACTTATGTTTCCTTAACAGAACACCACTGCCACCCCAAAGCAAAAGAATGTCTTCCTCAGCTCTCCTGATGTAGGAATTTCATGGTTTCATCTATCTGGTTATATGCATTTAGAGGAACACTCACATTGTAAAATGAAGGTAGGGTTTATGTATAGCAGCTGATGACTGTTTCTTTGGTGATCCTGAGTGACAGCTTGTCTCAAAAATTGATGAAGCATTCTCATCTTCACTATCATCTAATATTAGACTTGGTACATCTGTTCCAAGAGATGTATTAATTAAAACTTTATCAGTTTTAAGTACATGCACAACAAACAAGAAAAGACATCACAATTTTCTTTGTGTCAATTATAATAAATCTTCAAATGTAGAAGACATTAGTTAAAAGTGTCTAAATATCAGAATTCAGAATAATAAGTACTTATTACTTCAAAAACCAAAACAAATTAAATATTGTAGAAGTCTAATAATAATTACAATTTATTTTTTTAAGCCATCAAGCTGAACAACTTCTCAAATACAAAGAAGTTTAACTTGTTATGAAATGCTTCCTTTGGTTTTATTTCACAGCTAGAGGTTTTTTCAAGGATAGAGTCATAAAATTTGTAATTCCTCTGACTACAGAGAATTTTGTACTTATTCATTTGTTCTAAGTATCCAAATTCTCACAGGTACACTTCTTCCAAAATTATTCTCAGCATGACTACCTAGACAATGTATGTTTATGTTTTCCACCCTCTGATAATCTGGCAAGAATATCAAATTAGTTTTTATCAAAATCAGTTCAATGCATTCCATGGTCATTTACTATACCTTTACCTGTTTTAATTCCTTCGCTAATACACTGAAATACAAGTGTTACTCTCAAAAATACAATCCACTGAATGATTCGTGGATTTACACAAAGCCATGGCACAGGTCATGCTACACAGACCAAACCATCACCATGGGACAATGGAATCACCTTCAAGGCAGCATTAAGTGCTGGGTGAAGATGATGCCACCTAAGAACGGTGCATCTATCCACAGAGCCCCAGGAAAAATTGTTAAGAGGCAACAAAGGTTCCCTTAGTTGGCTGTGTGATGTAAGAAACTGTATTCAGAGTGGGCTGGGTAGGAAAAACATCCTGCTGGCATGGGATGAGGATGTGCCACAACCTTTGTCGAGGCGTGATGCAGTCACACGCCTGACAATCATTCCTCAGGGAGAAAAGATGAAAAAGGCTTGCAGACTCCAACCAGTGGCCAAAAGCCAGTCCATAACATGAAAACACAGCACGGAAGCTGCTGGACATTTAGCTACAGCTACAGACAGAGACCTTCAAACCAGCTGGACATAGGCCTCCTAACTCTGGGTTCACTGCAGCCCCTAAATACACAGAATTTTCAGTACACCAGATGCTGCCCATAGGGTAAGTCCCATGCTCATGTACTGGACACAGCTTTGGCTTCCTAAAATACATAATTATTTTAAGAGGCAGCCCATCTTTTAATCCCAAGCATCAAGGCTCTATGACATCCTTTGCTTGAGCATCTGACTCACTGAATTACAAGAAACAACAGTTGTTAGTGTAATACAGAAAACTAGATGTGCAGACTGTAAGTACACCAATAAGCATCTCCTATATACCTGGCTTTGAACCCAAGAAAATTTGAAGCCCTAGTGTATAACCTATATTTACATTTAGTCATTGTATCTGAAATTTTATCAAATATTAAACCTCTTATTCAATATTTTCTTGGATTTAAGGAAGTAAGAAGAAAAGCTAAGGTAAAAGAAAATGTTAAGAGAAACCTTAGTTCATGTATTTTCAAAACTGAGTATCTAAAAGTATTTATAAGTACCCACAGCAGCACGTTATAGAGTAAAACTATTTAAATCAGTTAATGGTTCCAAAGTCACTTTGTTAGCAGTAATGAGCAACATAAATAGGAACATAGAGAATGTAACCAAAGAAAGTATTCTGAACTAGAACTTTACAACACAGAGGGGGACACCAATTCTTCAACCATAATGGGTAAACTGGGTGTTACCAACAGGTTAACAGTATTACAGAGAGACCTAAGCATCTTAAACAACTTTGGTTATGAGAGCCTAATACAATCGAGGGGGCCTAATAGGATCTAACTGCAGCTGCAAGCCAGCTCATTTCCCCTTACCCACCACCAGGGCTCCCAGGGCCCATTTCTGGCCAACTCCAACTCTTGTTAAAACCTCCAGCTATCCCACAGTCAGCAGAAAACTGACCTGACGAATACATCATTTCTGGATGAGCTTTCTGGCTAAAACGGTTTAACAAAGGAACCTGAGGCACTAAAGTAAGTGGAAAAGAGAGCAAAAATGCACAGCTGGGCTGCAGGGACTGCAGCAGCCAGCACAAGGATCAGCTTAAGCTGCCTGGACTGTAGGATGAAAATGTGCTCTGGAATAGGAATGGAAAGAAAGTCGTGGCTGTTACACATTTGCTTTATAAATGAGCTATCTGCAAGTTAATCACACACAATCCCAACTATCATTTACAGAGTTGGGGTGGTGAGGGCGATCCCAGCTAAGAACAGTAGAAAGTAGCCTGTCAGAATAAGTAGATATCAAACCCAAGGTACCTTGTTCAACGTTTAACTTCCAAGAAGTGATCAGGGTTACTGTTAGAGTATGCCTCAAGAGAAGAGCTGGGTAAAAAAACCCAGAACCTATTGACTCACTGCCAGTCAAAACAGTCAGTTGCATTCCTTCTTATTCCCTGCTTCCTCGGTGCACTCACATTGCTCCCATTGCAGCAGGGTTCTGGCATTCACTGATCCCTTAGTGAGTGATTTTACTCACTAATTTGGCCAAAAAAAGCTAATTTTACAAAACAGCAAATAGTTCTCCACTTGCTAAGGCAACAGAATCAACTCAGAGGACCAGGAGTGCCCCACACTAGAGGCGAGGGAAGCCTCAGGACTTACTCACCAGCAGATGACCATTACACAGGCTAAGGTATCTTGGCTAAAAACAGCCTCACCTGCTGAGCTGTGAGCTCCCAAAAGCTTCTGTACCATCAGCAAACAAAGGACTGGGGCCAACACGCAGGTCCTAATACACTGAGCAACATTATCTATTTTTCTTATTTTCTGGCCTCTGATTCTGCTCCATTATTTCTTTTAAGTTATGTGAGTTCTCCTTTTCTTTGGATGGCCCTCACACCTCTGGGATCTTGGCCTATATAAATCAGTTTATGAGATTCCACAGCAACTTGGAATCAGAAAAACAACTACAAAACATCCAAGTAAACTGTATTTATGTCCTAAAAACACTGAAGCAAATGCACATCAGATTTAAGGCTAGTAGGAGAAGAAAGCCAGCTGAAATATTTCCAAATTGAAACAGCACTTGCAAAAAGAGCCAAACCACACACATACCTTCACTTTTGTCACCCTGGCTAAATTCAGCGTGAGGGAACACTTTGTGTAAAACCTCAAGAAGTTTAGTGAAGGTCCGTTCCAAGAGTGGTCTGATCACAGGAGACAGTGCATGTCCTGAAGATGTCACGGCACGTTGGGAAGCAGGCACAATATTCTGCATTGCATGATAAAAATCCTGCGCACTGAGAACTACTGAGGAAACATCCAGCTGTAGCTTCTGACTGCTCATGTAAATCTGGGGGTAGCGTCGTCTCAGGGCAATCAAGGCAGCCTCAGTGCAAAGTGCTTTTATGTCAGCTCCACAGTACCCTAGTGCACACAAAAACAAAAATATCTTCCATTAAAAACCAGCAGTGCTGCGCTACACGTGTCTCAAACATGCCTCAGGCTAAAAAAACCAATCAGTAATACTTAATTGTCAAGGTCCACAAAGCATCTGCCAAAAGGTATCAGGTCACAATCCAGTGACACTGTTGTGTACCAGGAAGTTAGACAGGTATATTAAATATACAAGACATGAATTCCACACTGAGGTTAAAATGACCTACATTTTCACTATATCATATGATATATAGTGTATTTTCAGTCCTGGGTTATAGGTCTGTCACTGCTCTTTTAGTTTAATATTGTCTAAAGTATGTGTGTAATTTTAACAGGCTAGTCCCTCTCCTCTTCTTTTACTTTAATATCTCTACATGAGTATGTTCTTTAATAGCAAAGTAATTTTGTTACACTGAACATCACTGACTTTAAACTTTTACAGTCTGAGAAAATGAGCAGTATAAAGAAAACTGTTTCACGAGTAGAATATGGAAGAAATGAAGTCTCTTATTAAAAAAAGCATACTCTGGACTACTGGAAAAATGTTAACTTCTACTATCAAGAAAAATGTTTCAGACTTTTTAGAGTTCCATAATTTTACTAATAAAACCAAAAGTAGATATTAAAATGCATTAGAATTTTAATTTAGCCTTTCTTCGTAATAATCTACAGGTGGCTACCTATAATTGCTTAATCATCATTGCTGAAAAACACAGATCTGATAATTATGAAATACTGAGAGACTTGATACCTCTGTGTCTTCCGCAGTACTAATTGTTTGGGGGTTTTCCCCAGAGGTAGAAATTAGATTTGAAATTTTTCTCTCTCTCTTAGCAAGACATATTAATATGCTCCTGTATTTTGAGGCACCATAGCTCTATCTTTCAAAATCTGTAAAACAATATTCCAGTGAGAAAACTCTTTTAGAGAATTAGAGTCACTATAGGAAAACGTGTTGCACTGAGGCACTGCCATATAAAAGTTAATGGGTTTGTAGCAAAGTGCTTATAGAAGCTAATTAATCAATTCTTTAGTTAAAACTACTCTCAATCAACTGAGTTTTTTACTCTACTTCCTCCTTCCCACCAGGTCTTACACCTTTTGCACTTTTTCCTCTCCATTTTTGTATTAAGCTGAAGGAGGACAGGTTTAGGTGGGATATTAGGAAGAAATTCTTTAATTATAAGGCACTTGAATAGGTTGCCCAGAGAAGTTCCTGGAGGTGTTCAAGGCCAAGTTGGATGGGACTGGGAGTAACCTGGTCTAGTGGGAGGTGTCCCTGCCCACGGCAGGGGGTTGGAATTAGATGATCTTTAATGTTCCTTCCAACCCAAACATTCTGTGATTGTCCTTTTGGCAGCACCAAACGCCAAAACTGAAGCCTGCATTGCTTCTCTCTTTTTAGCCTCTGATGTTCTTTCAGTGCTGCTGGCATATCTATTTTTACAAGCAATCAGGAACAAAGCTGATTCTATACAGTGTTGAAAAATAAAAAAGGAAGCAATTAATACAGAAGACAGACACTCTTCTATGCCCATCTCTCATATATATAATCTTGCAGGATAAAAACAAAAGATAAACTTTTCAGCTATAAAGATGATTTAAACTGGATGAGAGTTCAAATTGCGCCTCTTTCTCATATATACTTGAAAATAATTTTTATAAAAACAAAAAAGAAAAATCCAGATGGAAGATCCCCATAAATATCAGATGACTCCTGAAATTTTTAAACTAAGCTTTGTAATTTTATAAAAAGGTTAGTAGCTGTAATCATCTAAATTTGATGAGCCCACACTGTGACTTATCTAAAACGCATGTAGAAATACACATTCCCAAGTTACCTTGAAATAAATACACATGACATTTGAAGGATGTTCAGATATATCCACTAATTAATCAATTGACAACTAAATATTTCCAGCACTAAGGTTATGTTGTGGGGTTTTTTTTAACTAAGCCACATCATTAAATGAAAACTATGCAGACACACTCCAACCATGTGAAACTGTTACACAGTAGCCACAGGTTCACCAGAGGAATCAAAACCAGAGTTTTTCCTCTAAATTCTGCTTTGTACTTTAAGTATCAGGTATCACATTCCCATTTAAACTGGCCCTATTCTCATCCAACGAGCACACTGGATTAAATAAAAAATGACAGGGTGGGGGGAGATCACTAAACTAAAGCCTAAATCAAAGACATGTTGGAGATATACAGCACCCTGAATACCTGTCACCTTAAAAACTAGTTTAGTACCTTCTGACAAAAGATTCAGCAGCTCAGGTGTTATACCCTTTCCAAGTTTTCTATTAATAAATGCTGTAATATCACTTTCTAAGTCATTTTAATCACCGCTTGTACATCTCCAAAGAATTGCAAAATTAGAAAAT
This sequence comes from Pseudotriccus pelzelni, assembly GCA_035584735.1. Classification (NCBI taxonomy): domain Eukaryota; kingdom Metazoa; phylum Chordata; class Aves; order Passeriformes; family Tyrannidae; genus Pseudotriccus; species Pseudotriccus pelzelni. The sequence goes on from JAWMRA010000113.1 coordinate 108,016,047, forward strand.
AATAGCCTGTAGCCTATTTTTAAAATTACATTCTCAGGTGATCAGATACACAATTAGTCTCCATTTCTACTTTTCATTTCTCAAGAGCAATTACATTTGAAGACTAATAATTGGTGTCTCTTTTTGAGGGGCTCTCTTGTGCATACTCTACATCCATTTCAGTGACAAAAAATCTGGAAAAATCATGTACCTTGTGAAACATTAAGGAGCTTTTTATTCCTAAGAAGCAAATGCACACTGATTAAGAGGAAGAAAAACATGAGTGAAGTATTGTCAAAGCAAAATTAAGTGTATCATGCCATCAGTAAATATCCTGAATTTATTTTTACCCAAATTGACACAATAATACAAACCCAGAGTTCAGTGCATTTGCTTCCATTTTTGAAGTGTGTCACAGAAGATTTGCCAGGCAAAACGTACTGTCACACTTTAACTTAGAGCAAAATAAGGATTCTTGTCAATTTTCTTCTACCCAGCACCACCACACATTTCTGAAGTCCAACTTTCAAAAAGCAGAACAGCAAACAAGTAAATTCCCACATAGATTTCCACAGAATGCACTCTGATCACTGTCATTTTCAGGCCATACTCTTCCCCCTCTACTGTGCAGAAATTATGTCCTCTTTAAAATTTCTTCTAATACCCACCCTAAAAACCTACAACAAACTGCTACTAAAGTGGGTGAAACATTTAGGGGAACAGTTTTGACCACTTCTTCCAATGTAAGTCATTCAACTTCCTACAACTCCTAAAATGGACTGCAGAGAAAGAGTTAGCAAACAACTCGGCATGACAGAGATGAAAAATAACTATTACATTTCTTTAAAAGAATTGAGAAAAACATGAACACTAATGCCAAAATTTCCCCCTCCATCATTACATCGGGATGGGAAAGAAAAATCTAACAAGATATCATTTTGCCACAAAATGCTCCTGCAATAATAAGCACAGAATAGAGTATTTGGAGCGTGGTAGTTTGCTTCTTTACAATTTTACTTAGCATTATTTAAATAACCCTTACTACATTGTAAGAAGATTCATCTTCAGGATGGCAGATGGAGGAATTCACACGTTTTTGATTGCTAATGTTTTGTTTCCTACAAGACTGAGTTCATAGGTAACAGTCCACCTACAGAAAGTTACCATTCAGAAAAAGAGAATAAGCACAAAAGATAAGAAAGGATTTATAATGCTCAGGGTATCTGGGACCCATCTCCAATGAGGAGAAAAAACATAGTAATTACTTGTGTTTACTGAAGGTACAAGTAAGACATGAGTGTGTGATCTTCTGAGCAATGCTGTGCTCTCCCCAAGCTGCTTCACTTCGTCTCACACACATTGCAGTCATCAGGCCATTCAGCAAAGTGAAGTCGTTAATTTTCACATACACAGAAATCTTCTACAAAGGTATGTAATCCGTAACACCTGGGACAAAAATCAACCCTCAGGAAATATCCCATTTTTTGTAAGTCCTGAGGCTTTTCCCTTTCAATTTCTTTCTAATTACACCCCGGATCTTAAAAAGTTTGGAGTCACACATACACCTGTTTCCCCAAAGTCATTCCCTTTGGGAGTATTTCAGCAGTTTTCTTCCTCAGGATCCAAAAGCTTGGAGTTAAGTGTTGCCAAGTTTGCTGAAGTGGAGAGAGGAACCAACCATGCTGTGCAAAAAGCCTGGCCAGTCTGGGCAGCTTTTATTTGGGGAAGGTGGGGGGTGTTGGTTTTTTGGGAAGAAAGTTGTTTTTGAAGAAAAGCTGCACAGAAGAGGAAATAGCAGACTGGTATATATTGTATGTGTGCCAATAAGTCTGATTTGTAATGGCCACAAAGAATCTGGTGGAAAGTCTGTTTAAATCATTAGTTGCTGCAGATTTCACTTACAGAAATGATGAGGCAATCTCAAGGCAAAGAAGATAAACCAGTCCTAACTTCAGCTGTTTTGAAAAGTGCTTGTAATAGTCGAAAGATTTTACACCTGGATGTATGGAAACACTTAAGTTCCAAGATACAGAATGGAGACAATCAAGTGTACAGTAGCTGGAGAGTAGAAAAGCCAAGGAAAACAGAAGAGCGTATTTCTTTTTGTTAGCTGACTTTTCCACAGAACTGACAGGCTTTGTGGAGCACAAAGAATGTCTTCTAATCGAACCTACAAATGGCTTTCCCTCGTCTCAAATTTTAAAATACGTAATTGTGTTCTCAATGAAAAAATAAGAAGAATTTTCAAAGAAACATCTGGGTATTTTCCCCCACCTATTCCCCTCTCTCCCACTAAGCAGCACCACTGTCTTTGCATAAATCAAGCAGAATTTACATGAAATGGGTTTGGCATGTGCTGTCTTATACCCGGCAAAGCTTAAACTGGAGTTTGCTGGATAGTTATGTGTTCTCCTCACCAGAAGATGTTGAGGTCTTTGTGCATCAAAAGCGGAGGGATGCTGCTTCGGTGACAGATGTCCCTGTGGATGAAGAGGATAATTTGGATGTACTGTAGCTGACTGAATGGACTGATGTTCAATTTAAAGTTCTGATGTGCTGGATTCCAAAGCACAGATATTTGAGACTGTCCTTTTTCTGAGAACTTCAGTGCTTGTCCGAGCAGACAGAGGACGTATCTTTGCATGACAAATTGTTGAGAAGAGACTGGGGGGGGGGGGTGTGCTTAAGGGTCACCTCCTCTGTTAAATTCACTATAAAAATATTTGAGCTTATTTCTGATTAGATTTAAAGTGCAGGCTTATCTTGAACAACCAACCTCCATTCAGTACAGCAGGTCTTTGGGAGCTCCAAAGGTGTATTTAATGTATTCACAGTGTCGTGCCCTTTTTTTCCCCCTGCCTATGTCTACATTTTGAAGTTGTTCTGTGCTAGCAATCTGAAAAAAGATTCATCTTACAAAGACTGGTTAGTTGGTTGGATTTACATCAGAGGGGAGCATGCCAGTCAGTAAAAAACAAACAAAAAACAAAAAGCCAAAAACACACACAAGTACAGATTTTTTTTCCCCTCAACAAGTAGACAGAAAACCCCCAAGTCTCCCTATCTCTTTTGTAATGTACTAATCTAATGGGAAGTCCACCTAAAGGTTCCAATTCTGACTTCGTTCTACTTCTCTTTGAGGGTATACATGAAGACAGTGATGTTACAGAAAGGAAGAGTGGTTGTATTTCCAAACAACTACTAGCTACGCATATTGTGTTTTAGTAAGACAGAAACATATTTTGTTATCACAAGAAGTGTTGTTCAAAGTACAGAAGTTTAGAAAGGTAAAGATAAGAAAATACCTTGATACATTTAACATACCTTCAAAGTCTTACACAGAAGGGAAAGCATCTACAGTAAAAGTACTAACATTATAACACTCACCAACACATTTTTCAGCCAGTTCTCCTAAGAAAGGATCTGACAACTTGGGGTTCCAATCCCTGGTATGAATTTGTAAAATGTGCTTTCGTGCCTGATTTAAAAAAAAAAAAAAAAAAAAGATCAAAAATTAGAAAACCAAATCCATGTCATAATATTTTAGAGAAAAATAATGCTTAGTCTTGAGAATTTGAAGTTATTTTACTGGTTTTTGACATATCACTGAGAGACAGTTCAACATAAAATAGAACTTAGGACTTGAAAAATCTCTTAAGAGCAAAGGTTTTCCCTTCCTTTTAAATTTTATGTATAAGCAACAATGTTATACATTTTAATTGCTGTTTTATCAACGTTATTATACATGGACTGATCAAAACTCATCTTCTATTAGAAATCATCGTGGGTTTATAATTTAATTTTTAATTACTGTACCTATGATTAACAGCTTGCACTGTCAAAAACCTCACCAGTGAATGTGTTGCTGAGTAGCCCAGCACATACACACAAATCCCAAAACAATTTCAGCTAAAAATTCTACAGAATCCAAATACATCTATCAATATACAAATTAAATTGAATTTTAAGCATAAATTTGTTAAATTCTGTCTGAGTTTGTGTAAGCCCACAATAAGGAACTGAAATGTTCCTGTTGCCAATATAGTAACGTCTGGTTTTGCATCCACATTTTTAACATACTTAGAAGATTTAAAAAGTTATTTTCTCCTATCGTAACTTCCAATTGTAGTTAGGGTTCATTATACGAACCCATAGTTTTTAGATAAGCAACTGAGTTTATTGTTAATAATTTTAGTTTTAACTACATCCTGAAGATCTGAAGTTCAATACAACTTTACGTATACAATCTGTTTGTACTACAAATGTCTTCCTAATTAAACACTCTTACAAGCAAGAATGGGTATTTTTATTTCATGAGCTTGGTTGTCAGGCATTCCAATGTTTAATATCCTAAAGATGTTTATTAATAAATCTCATTTCTAGGTTTTACCTTTTTATCAGGCAGGTTGAAAAGAAATTCCCTGTCAAAGCGACCAGGTCTCCTGAGTGCAGGATCTATAGAATCCAGTCTGTTTGTAGCACCAATTACAACTATTTCACCTCTATTATCCAGTCCATCCATGAGGGCAAGAAGAGTAGACACTATAGAGCTAGAAGAGATGTTTCAGAAAAAGAATATATAGAGAACACGGCACAAAGTTTTGGATTTTCAAATACAACATTAATAATTTCAATGGAAAAGAGCCAAGCTGAAAGAAAACAGGTGCGTAACAGTTTCAAGTCTCCTATGTCTGCTGGCCCCAAATTTCTCTCCTGTTTCTCTCAGCTGAGTGGACGGAGATATACACACAAATGCCACCACCTATAGAATGACAGATACAAGTGTGTTGCCATACAGAGCAGAGCAAAACTGAGACTGAAAGCAGCCAGGAAAATTTTCAGCCAACTGTTGTAAAAAATGTTTTAAAAAATGACACGATAGCAACACAAGATAAGTTTGCACATCACACCAGCTAGAACCAAAATCACAGGGGAGTTCAGCTCATTCACAAAACATTAAAATTCATCATCTTAAAAAAAAAAAATGCATTTTTTCAACTTTTTATTCTATTGAGCTGGTAACAGAAAATTTGTCTAGAGCACAAAAACAAAAGAAAAGCTGTGGAAATCTTGCAGTTAATAACGTGGATTAAGGATAATCACCACTACAATTCAATTCCCAGCAAATTACAGTCTGCCTGGAGGACTGAAAAGATGACTTTCAACACCAAAGAGACAATATGTCCTTTCTAGGGTAAGTGAACTCCAGGAAAAAGTAAAATCCTTTCCTGGGAACTGAATAAAGTTACAGTTAAGGGTTGACGAAGATAACACACCATATACCAAGATAATGGCAGCATATGAGAAATATTACCTGTGAATCTGATCTTGTCTGCTAGAACGAACTGGAGCCAAGCCATCTATTTCATCAAAAAAGATTATAGAGGGTCTCATCAAGTATGCCTGGTATGCAATAAATAAAAAAAAAATTGAATTCACTGTTAATTCATAATTTATCCATCAACATCAAAAACTGTTTCAACTACAACACATTAACATGCTAAACTAACACATACATTGACACATACTTGTTAAAAAGTGTACAGTTCAAAAAGAAAACTGACTTTTCAACTACAGCGCTGTTTCAAAGCAAAACAGGCTGCAGTCTGCTGTGAGTAAGCAAGATGGCACCAGTGTACCAGTTTTACTGTGCGCTGGACAGGTTAAAGACAAACTGGGACACCTCACACTCAGTTACAGGAAACAGGATCTTATCTGCTCATAATCTGTTTGTTTAGACATATCTATCTGAAAACTACTTTTCTTTGAGCTACTGCATTTCACTTGTTTATGTGACTCTCTCTTCTGTCCCATCTCTTCTAAGCTGAATAAGAACAGTAGAACAGACACAAAATTGACACAAATGTGCATCCTCCTCTGTAGCATTTATCTTGAACAGGCCAAACTCAAGCTCAGTGACTTAAATTTTTTTTTCCCCAATTTTTACCCAAACTACTTTGCTTTGTTAATGGACAAGTCAAGAGACTTTTTCCTCTCAATTTTCACAGCAAGAAAAACTGTTGACTATATTCCTCTATTCTTTTCGTCTACATATGACATTTGGACAAATCCTACTTAATTTATGAAAATTTACAAATATTTAGTTTTAATTGCAAATAACTTTGGCTGCCTAAACCACAAAAAACAACATATACAGAAATTATATGAAAAAAAAATGTATTTTCTTCTAACCTGATCAAAAAGAAGTCGAAGCTGACGTTCGGATTCACCAACCCACTTACTGAGACAGTCTGCTCCTTTCCTCATGAAGAAAGCCACCTTTTTGTCTCCTTGACTGCACTCATTAGCTAGAGCTCTAGCTACCAAGGTTTTACCTGTTCCAGGAGGACCATAGAATAAACAGCCCCTGAAGATAAATGGATCAACACAGTCACAAACTTATTTTATGTCTCCTGAAAAACTCCAAGTCAAATTTTATAATGAAGACAGGGAGCCTGGAGAAGAAAGACTTAAGATCTCATATTATTATTTAGTGTATTAACATGACTTCATAAAATCTAAGTTTGTTTTATTCTTTTAAATCAGTAAAACTTTGATTTGTAAAGATCATTAATCAGTGGCATACTAAGTTTCCAAAGGATACTTCTACATCAGTTGAACACCTCCTCAGTATTAGAATTTAGGTTAATACTCGAGTCAGTGTTTGTTACTTCCTTGGGAAGAAGGAATTCCTTTAAATTACAAAAATATCCCAAAATTTTCTATTACTTAGATTCCATGTACCCATTTAAATCACATACCAAGATGCCTGATTAAGAAATACTAAAATCATAATATAACATTATTGAGATTATACCTATAAAAGAAACATCAGCATTTCACTTGATTTACTAAAATATTTGATAACACAATGGGGGAAAAAAGATGAGGTACTACTAAACAGAACACTTGAGAATCTTTCTTTAACCAAATCACAAAGCTTACCTTCCTATCACAAGAAAAATAAACTAAATTTATTTTTTTTTAACTCTTTGTCCTGCTTATTACATTCTGATGGACAAGTGGGGTAGCAAACATATAGGTCTATCTGAACTGTAAAACACTTCAGGGAAAGAATCAATCTCTTGTGTGTTTTCAAGCGAAGCATTCTTCAGAACTTAATAACATAAAACAAAGCAATATGAATAAATACACCTACCTTGGTGGCTGAATTTTGAATTTTTCAAATATTTCTGGGTAGAGAAGAGGAAACACTACCATTTCCTTAAGTGCAAGGATATGATGGCTCAATCCCCCTATACTATCAAAACACACCTTAGGAAAAAGAAAACAGAGCATACAAAGCTTATAGTGTAACAGCTTTCCAAAAGAATATCTTTACTTATAAAATATTTGAAAATAAATTACAAAAACCACTGCTTTGATCAACAGGAGTTCCCTGAATTTTGACAGTGTAAAGAAATATTTGTAAAAGTCAACTCCTGGCTTCCCACATGAGGTTTATCCGGTTTGCAAGCTAACCGTGCCAGGGATGCCTGAACACCTACAGAGATCCACCCTAAGTCCCAGATCATCTTTAAGCTCAGGCACAGCCTAACATGAATACAGTCAAAGCATTTCTAGGCAGAGGTTTAGCTCCAGTGGTAATTCAGCAGCTTCTGCACAGCACACACTATAAGCTGACGTGCATCGTTGGTTCTGAACGCACAGGACCCACACAGTACCAGAGTTAACCAGCCCACAGGGTCAGGATCTCTGTTTGCTGCGCTGCTCAGCATATCCCAGTTTCCACTAGCACAAGTAATCACAAACTGACTGTAAACAAAAAAATATAGTTGGGCAATTGATATTTTGGCTTATTTATGACATGCCTGCAGCCTGCTGACTACCTGCAGGCCAAAAGCAAGTGCTTTGCAGTCTAAAGAAATAAACAGACAAAAGCTTTAGAAAAAATAAAAAGAGATCAGCAAGCTTCCTATGAATTTACTTCAGCTCTAATAAGTGGCTGTGGAGAATTCTGCTTGAACATGATTGGGGAAAGGGAAATAAAACGTTCTAAAAGAACTTACCGATTTATCAACAATCATAGGGTCAACATCAGCCAAGCTGGCCCCAACTTTCACACGTTCTCGAAGGATTCCACTAGCTAAGTCTTCCGCTCTAAAGTTTAAAGGCAGGCACCTGTTCAACAACAAAATACCAAATAAATACTGTTCTGTTTTACTCATTTGCTTGATGGAAAGAATCAAGAGATTAAATGCCTTCTACTATGTAAAGGGATAACCTTCCTGGATGGATAAGGTAAACAAAATTGACTTTTTCTATTGGGGTAATTATTATTGTGTACGTGGAAGTTCCTTACATAAAGTCAGTTTTATGCTTCCATACAGGTACTTCAATCTGGACAACTAGGCTGTACAGACTATTTTGACCAAACACGGAAAAAAAACATTTCCTTGCTTTAAGGATGTAGTACCTACATAGGAACTACATCAGGTCAACTACACAGATAAAGGTACCAGTAAAGACACAAGTTACACTCAGAACTGCATTTCTGGTAGTTGTACAATCACTTGAATTCCTCATGATGGAAAAGGGAACAGCGTGGCAGAGAGGAAGAGTTGGAAAAAAAGAAGAAGAAACTTTTTTTTATGCTGAATTTTCCAGCTAGTGCATCTATGGCAGTAAGCAAATTTATTCACAGATCTTCCACTTTTAGATAACTGATAAATACATGTAAGGTCAACAAAATATGTGTTGGGTGTGTAGAATGCATGAATTGTTACACTAGAGGAAGAGGGAAGAGCTAGTACTGGAGTACAACTGAATTAACTTATATCAAGTAACACCAAGAATAAAAATCTATTTTAACCAACAGAAGCTGTCTTATAACCCAACTGAATCAAACAGCTATTCTTATCTTTCCATCTTTAGTGCTACTATTAATTATCTACTCATAAGACTTCGGGATCTATATTAATATGTGACCAGCAGTTTTCCTAAACCACGTCTGCAAATGATGCATAATAGAAGTCAACCTTTCTAAAGACCAAGGATGTTTTGATACCTATTTCTTGCTCTGGCTATGCTTTTAGATTTTCTTCTTTCAAAGCGTTCTTCATCTGAAGAGGTTGTATCACTGCTGTGAATGGCATGCTTCTTTCTCCTGTTGAAGTGGCAAAAACAAACAGAAAACTCACTCTTTTTTGCAGCAGAATGGCACGTTTTGGTTCTTTTATAAAAATAAAACCAAAACAACAAATATAGTACTGTTCAGGTTTGAGATGCACACTTTAGCTTTGTGAAGTATCAAAATAATCTGAGAGAGAAACAGCTCTTACTACCACAGGGATTATCTGATTTCAACATCAACATCACTAAAACAGTAGAACCCCATAAGATATGTGGTCCAGTCCATGTTGCCTCAGCAATGTGATTTGAGTATTCAATCAATAAGCTACCGCTGTACTTTGGGAAGCTTCCAACCACTTTAGTCACCTCGAACATAAGAGAAATACCAAGATCTCCTTACTCAGTTTGGTGGTTTCATTTAAATATTCTCTGAAAAAATTCAATACTTCCTGAAGTATGTAGTCTCTTTTTATGAGGTTATTCATACTGAACAGCAGAACAGTTCCATAAAATACCAGTACTGTAGTTTAACTTCTGATCTGAATCCAAGTAAAATTACTGTTCAAAGTCTGAATAAGCCATTTCTTATTTTAGTATGACAATATCTCAGAAAACTGAGTATTTCAGAAGTATCAGAGAACATACATTAAACCATCTGTACAAAAAGGTGTTGAGTTTGATACCAGTTTGAAAAATTCAGCACTTTTTTTTGCATGAAATATCTGACTACTAATAAAAAGTCTTGGATTTAGGTGAATACAGTGAGCTGCATCATTTGCATAAATATGTTAATACACTCAACTAGCTGGTTTTTGCCAATGGATAACATGGTCAAACAGTTTTACTGCTAAATGACCAAAAATGAGATAAATATCAAAGTATCACAAGGAGAGTATCACACAATCAGCAAGACGTTTTATGATACTGTCCTGACAAGAAGGGATAAAATGAGAGTGGAGTAATGAGCAGACTAAAAACTGAAGTGATAATTTTCACACTCTTCATATCTTGATAGTAAGTACAAGTTGTGAGATAATCCAACACAATGTCATATGCACTTCAAGGGTGGGGGGGAGAGGGTGAAGACAAACTTTTATTTGTATTACAAAGAAGCTTCAGAATCACAAGATTCATCTATTACTTCATTTACTTTTCGTATTTTTACTACACCATTAAATTAAGCAATAACAAGTGTTTCAGATATGACTAGCATTCATTTACTTGGATTCTGTTCATGGACAGATTTATCTTTTTGAAGCTTTGACTAAGTTTATTTTTTTAAAAAATGTATTAAGCTGTAATCTCATCTGCTTTGTTACATAAAGCCTACAGCTTCCAAGACAACTTGGTATATTCCAGACTTTTTTGACACAAAACATAAGAGTCAAAAATTATGCTTGCTAAATATTTTATTAAATTGTTGATAATCCTTGGATGAAACTTGAACTGAGAGAAAACAAAACACATTAACCTGATTTGTCTAGTTTTGCAGAACAGAAACGGGATTATTTGTTAAACTGATCCTTTAGATTAAAACACATGTACAGCCTTACAGAACCAGTGTGCAATGTACAATTCTTCCCAGTATTTGCAGCACACCTGTTTCCATTCTGTTCAGCCCGAAGCTTCTACTGGGATTGCAAAGTGCCAAGACTCTCCTACTTGTGTGCTGATCAGGATCTAAACCTGGGATACAACTCAAGACCCACACACATGCATGAATGAACTGTGCAACTCACTCAAGAATGGTCTGAAAATCAAAAACTACCAGAACGTACTGAAGGAAAGCAAATAACTACGTACCAAAAGACTGACATTTACCTGATATGGCTTCTTCTTGCAGGAGATCTGTGAATGTCAAACAGTGTATTTTCTCTCTTTTTTTGATGAGCTGGCACTAAGAAAGAGAAGTTACAGGTTTGTAACATCAATTACAAAAGATTAACAAACTAATCTAAATGCAGCAGAAAAGTGCTAGATAATCACTTCATCAATTAGGTTACCACTGGTTTCTCCAAAAGCTCAAATTAAGAAAAGAACTAGGGGGTGGTGGAAAATCAAACCTATTATGCTTTATTTTAATATCACCGTACTTGGCTTAATACAGGCACAGCAATTCCACCCTCATACTCCTCACACCATCACAGCTGTGGCTATCATGGAACAGAATGTAACTCATCCAGGGCACTGCATTTTGGATTTATTTTCAGAATATGAAGGTCCGTACAGAAACCTCTCCACAACTGATAATACAGGATGTCTTGAAATTTCTCTTGAAAAATAAACCACAGCATTTCTCTATCAGCAGTTTTAATTTCCAAGTTGCCTTAAGATAAAGCACACTGATACCCCACTTGCAGCCTAGACCAAAAATGCACACTATTTTAAAGAGAAGTATTAAAAGGTTCAAAATTAGAGACACGACACTGTACCCTGTATGGACCGTGACAGTATGTCCTGTGAGGAAACAGCTAAGGACACAGGGTTTGTCTAGCTGGGAGAAAAGGAGGCTGAGGGACAACCTCACTGCTCTTTACAGCTTCCTGACAAGGGGAAATGGAGGAGGTGCTGAACTCTTCTCCCTGGGATCCAGTCACAGGACATGTGGAAATGGTTCAGAGCTGCATCAGGGCAAACTCAAACTTGACATGAAGCATTTCCTTACTGAGAGGGTGCCCCAGCACTTAAGAGGGTTCCTAAAGAGGTGGTTGATACTCCAATGCCTGTCAGCATATAAGAGACATTTGGAGAACACCCTGAATAACACTTTACCTTTTGGTCAGCCCTGAAGTCGTCAGGCAGACTAGATAATCGCTGTAGGTTACTTCCAACTGAAATATTTTAAATTTCCAGGCAAAATGTGGTAACTGCTGTTATGCCATTTGTCTACAGTTATGATTTAGGCCTACCACTCAAGAAGAAAAGCAGGTGTAACAGCAACTATTTTTTCTATGTAATTACCTAATTTATTAGACTGCTTCATGTCAAATGTTTCCTGACTTAAACCCCGTTCATCCCCAGCCCTGAGCCCAGCACATGGCAGCACCTGCAGAGTTCAGTGAGGCAGCAATGCCACCCCCACTGACAAAGGGACAGACTGTGTCTCAGCAGTCCTGTTCGCCTGGTGAACAACAGGGGCAAGGCGGAAGTCACAAAGTGCTGCGTGGGAACTCTGTCAGGGATGAAGAGCAGCCATCCAACTTTTCCCTCCCCACATCCATACTATTCTTTGGAGGTCAGCAGACCAAAAGCACAAAAGCACTGTCTGGTTCCTCACCTATTGGAGGGGCCTGGTATCTTTCAACAGTTTTTCTCTGTCTGAGATTGTATGGCCGATCATTTTCTTCCCCCTCAGCTTCTTCTACTTCTATATCTCCATCTTCTTCCTGAGACTCTGTTGGAGGATAAAAATATTTTGAGAACACTTCTACTTGATGTCAGCATTACTTGCATCCTAAAAATTAACATTTTAATGGTCACTGAGAATTACTGCCCACTTATTAAATAACACTAATTAGAAAATCACTGGAAATTTGAAGACCAAGCTAAATCTACAGCCACTGTCAAACTTCCTTCTAGTTTTCTACAGAAGGCTTTGGGAAAGCAACAGAAAGAAAAATAAATGCATTTAAAACAGTCTGAGTTGTAAAGTACTTCAAATATCACTTCCATCCACTATATGGATATATATTTTTTTTTCCTTCAGTAACTACCCTTTAAATATGAATAATGCCTGTCCTCTCTTTTCCCATAGAAGCCTCAGAAAATCAAGTATTTGACACAGCACGTAAGTACAACTTTATGATTCACAGTATCATTTTTACACAAAGCAAAGTAACCAGTGTATAAAGGCATAACCTAGGCCCATCTATTAACAGCATCAGAATCTCCATCCATGGATCTCATAACTAAGACTGAATTCTTATTCATTGGGATAAATCATATTCTGTAGACCAGTTTTAGTTAAAAACTGGGACACGCTACACTGAACCCTGTATGGATGCCTGAAGTTTGGGTCTGATTTCTTAGGGATGCCAAGCATGATGCTGACTGTGCCATCACAGTTGGCCACAATCCCTTCTTTATCAGTAATTTTTGAACCCACTGGCCAGTTTCATTCAAATTTTTAAAGGTAGAATTTCAAACACAGTTGTGTGCCTACAAGCCTTTTAAAATTAAGTCGATGGACAGAAAACAGTTACTTTAATTAATACCTTCCCCAAAGAATAGAAGCAGGACTGACTATTACACATTTTTTCTGGTAACTACTACCCAGCACACGAGAAAAATCAAGTCAGTTAGAACACATGTAGACTGTCACAGGGAATATAAAGAAAGCTTCAATTACTTACTGTTAAGAAAAACAGGAGTAAGAAAATGTAGAACAAACATTTAGAAACCAGGCTGTGCTCTCCATAGTGCAATATATTGCAATCTTACACGATGGAGAACTTTGTTTTACAAGGATTTCAGACAAGCCCTTACAATTCTTTACAACCCATACCTTCTTCTTCCCCTTCTGTGGATACCTCATGGTGGTTCTGAATTCCATAGCTATTTCTCCTCAGTGATTTCCTCCTCCTTTTCACTCGAGAATACATATCCATGTTTTCCTGGAATAAAACACACATGCGCTCCCATCAGTACTGTCCCATGTCACTCAGCGTTAGCCCTCAGTTCAGTAATACCCTGAGATTAGCTCAGCTGGTTAGAGCATGATGTTAATAATGACAAGGTTGCAGGTTTGATCCCTGTATGGGCCATTCACTTAAGAATTGGACTTGATGATCCTTTGGATCCCTTCCAACTCAGAATACTCTGTAATGCTCCACACAATCTGTGGTTCTCCAATGTTTTTCCAGCAGTTTTCCATAGGCAGACTACAGAAGTAGTCTCCTGTAAGAGGTGCTAAAGTAAGTCTCTCAGATAGTACTTAGTCCATCTAATACAGTTAACATCAGTATGAAGCTGTTTTAGGGAGCAAAGCAGATGACAGTCACTGGTCCTGTTTCTAGGCTATCAGAGCGTGCTTCAAACCAAAGGAGAACCACCACAGCACATCACAAGAGCACGACAGTCAATTTAACAATAAAGAAACCATATTTTAATATATATCCATGAATTTAGTTATGAATTTCAGTTTAACAAGTTTTTTAATGTCGTCCACAGAGAAACATCAGAAACCTTTACACAGAGGTAGACAAATGTGCAGTCTCTGAAAAAACAAACACGGTATTTCTTTTATCCAAGAGCTGGGACACTCTGCACTTACAAATTCTGTGTCTGTCCACATCCGTAGCCGTTCCACTTCCCCCGATCGCCTGTTTCTCCTGATGTTAATATTGTCCATTTCCTGTAGGACAGCTTCAGCAGTACTAAAATATATGCAACAATTAATACACAAAGATAAAAAAATTAGTCTTAAAATAGTAGCATGCAGAAATTTTTCACACAGCATCTAACATCTTGAGATGTCTATCAATTAACTGCAAAACCAACCATAATAAAACTGCAAGATGAACCTACAGAACATAAATTAAGAAGCATGAAAAAGGAGAAATGCTGATGCTGTTAGAATCTGGGACTCAAATTAGGCTGTAACATTTTAAAAAATTTTTTCTCAGTGTAAATCATAATATATAAATTTGTAACTACTTAGATGATAAGACTGGGAGTCAGGTAAGATTAAATTTGCAAAATAAGAAAGTGAAGCTTTTTACCTACATAATCATAATACTGGGAATGCAATTAATGCCTCCACCCCATAAGCTTTACAGTTTCCTACTCTGGCCTCAAAAAGACACTAAAAAAAGGATTTTTTTTTTGTGTTAAATCAGTCACACCTAGAATTTCATCGTTCAGTAGTTGACCTCACTACTATTTCTCATCTATTTAATTAGTCTACGTTTTCATTAGCTGGAGTATTTGTAAACAGCTGTCAAAACAATGGTGGTATATAAATAACAACCTTGGCCAAGATGCTTCATTGCTAAGGAAGAGAACAGCAGAGTATTAGCCAGGCCAAGTCAATTATTTGGCCACCTGTCCTGAACACCATGTTACTGCCCTCCATGGTGATTATAGCAGATTTCCACTGGAATTGTACTATAATTGTAAGAAGGCAGAAACTTTCACTTCCCTTTTTTCCCCAGCACTTTAGAGGTAAATCTAAAGGGTGAAATCCTGCCTTGAGAGAAGACAGTAGAAGTTCTGGTGGAAGAAGGCAGTAAAAATCAAGATTTCATTATGAGAGATCCTCTCAATTTTAAACAATTCTTCTAAAATACCTGATGTATGACCGAACCACCTCAAGTGAAATCATGCTGCGGTTTGCTATCAATGAAACTACGGTTGGAAGGGACCTGGAAAAGTCTATGTGCTCTGCCAGACAAGAGCAAACTACAGAATGCCTGCATCGTTCCTGACAGGTACTTGTCTGACCTGTTCTTAAAAACCTGCAATGATTATGGGACACACTGTTAACAGTGTAAGCTCATATACAGACTTCAGTACCATGATCTTATCAAATTACAATCTTCACGGTAGACTTTTTCCTACTGTGGATGAGGAGAGAGAGATTCAACTGCAACTA
Organism: Pseudotriccus pelzelni; assembly: GCA_035584735.1. NCBI lineage: Eukaryota > Metazoa > Chordata > Aves > Passeriformes > Tyrannidae > Pseudotriccus > Pseudotriccus pelzelni. The sequence goes on from JAWMRA010000113.1 coordinate 108,031,711, forward strand.
GAAAAATAAACGTAATCTAACATAAATTTGTAAGCTGGTACTAAGTAGTTACTGAGTAAGTTGAAAAAGAAAATTAATAAAAGATGAACGGAATACATTTAACAATAACTCAGCAATTGAATATTTATGTTTAAATCATTTTCCAACACTAGAGAAAGCAGCCTCTCACAGATGTGACTGTTAAAACCTGTTTTACAGGTGGGAAGATTGGGACATATCAAGTGACCTGCCCAGGGCCACACGGAAATAATATTTCAAGAAAAGCATTTCTGGCTCCCATTCCTGTGCTCAGACCAGACCGTGTCTCCCTGTCTGACCTACTTTGTCTGCACAGTAAATGTCAAAAAGTGACACCCACCCTATGTGAATTACTAACAAATGGTAAAAAACAAGAACAAAAAGAAAGCTACAAACTTTTGATATTTTATGATCAAAATCATACACGCAAAATCTAGAAAGCTTCCAAGCACTGCTGCTAATCACCAATTTACATCACATTTAGGGTATCACTACATAAACAGGTTACCAAGAAACAAACTAGGGTGTGGATTTACAGCATGTCAGGCACTCTGCAGTAACTGCCAACATACAGTTTTTACCAGGTGTAAACACAGAGTAGCTTGCTCTGCATTTAGAGCATGGATACCATGGGCAGTGACAGCAAAGACCCAGCTGGAACTCAAACCACAATCTAGCTTGTCTCAGCACATCCCCACAGTAAAACAGACATGGCACTGCAACACAGGGGTTTCTAATTTCAAGAAATCATTAAGGTGCTTTGTGAATACAACTGAAGTGTCCCCACATACCTGTTTACTAGCTGATCAAACAATAAACTCTGATTCAAAGTTTCGAATCTGTTTTTCCTGGACCGACAACTTTTTCTGACTTCTATATCTCCGTTTATGCAAGCATGGTCCCCATCTCCCTTTTTTTCCCCTCGAAGGGGGTGGCTTTTGAGAGCTAAGAGAAATTTGTATTACTACTTAAAAATGCAGGAAACAACATTTTCACAAACAAGAATGAGTAAGAGAACACTTAGCAAGGACAATAAATCAGAAGTTATGGAGCACAGTATGATCTAAAGAAGTGTATTCCTTTTAATTCCTAACAAAGTTATTTTAAAAGCTATTTCTTCAGCTTGTTTCCTTATATGATAATCTTACTTTATCATGAAAATTTGGCATTCAAATAACCATTCAATATTTTTAAGTTAACATCAGTACTACAATGCACACTTGGCCCACAGTTTCAGTTCTTAGTCTTTCAAATAGAGCATCAAAAGGTGAGATACAACATATTGATTTCCCAGCTACTCTGTACAGTGCCAAACAACAAGAGATCCCACTCCTGATTGCTCCTTAGGCACCACAATAAATAATAAAATACTAAATATGCTTAATGAATTAACAGGTACATAGAGTCAACACAGAACTAAACGGGACAGAATTGATGAAAAAGGGACACAAAAGACAAAGTGGTTTTAGCTGAGAAAAGCAATGAAATGGCAAGTTTGTAAGGTACAAGCATATAGGAAGATTGTTCAAGGTAGCAGGAGCTGCAGACAAGGCAGGTCTCTCTAAAGCAATAGTAGAGTTAGGTAATGTTAAGAATTACAAAAGGCCAAATTTCAGACAAGCAAAGAGAGTAAATAATTAAAGAGACCAGCTGGGCAAGGAAGGCAAAAAGTAATTCCTAACAATAATTTGGGAATTAAGAAAAATATCAAGATCATGGCCAAGAGGTCTGAATTGAGAAGAGAAATGGATTTTCATCTAAAAATGTTCCCCCTATCCACAGAGAGCATCCAAGATGCTGACAGAAGAAAACTGAGCCAAAACAGCAATTTTTCTGGTCAAAATGATCAGAAGTAATCACCAAAGTTATCAAAAACATATGCCACTGAAGATCACCGACATAAAATTGTTGAATGTAAGAGTAGATACAAAAGGGTTTGCTATAATACACTTACATAAGCTACGTCCATTTGGTAGTGTAGCACCAGGCTGAGAAGTTAACCTAGGAAACAGATCAGACACACAAGCAACGTCAACATTCCTTAGCCAAGCAAAAGGCACAGGCTGAAAATATAACTTTAAAACACAAACTACTACATGATACACTATGATTTCAAAATGTTTGCAACATATAGCCTCTGGAGAATCTGCTTCATGCCCAGCATTGGAATGAGGACAAAACTGCCCAATACCAATTATACAAAACTCCTCAAATTATCTAAACATCTTTTTTCTTATTAATTCTTTCAATATTCCTTCATGCTATATCCTGCTGTTAACTTTCCCCTTACATTTCAGAACAGAACCTTGATATAGCTCACCAAAGGCAATTATCATTCCAACTTTGGATAAAACAGCAGAACCTACAAACTTTTCCCAAAAGTCCTAGTGACTCAAGATGACTCTTGAGCGTAGCACTTTGGATTTTGGCAGAAACAACAAAAAATTTCAGATGCAAAGACATGTTGCAGCAGGTTTTAAATGAGTAACAACATGAGTTTCAGTACCTTAGCCAAATTTCATTTGACACAATGATCTAAATTCTCCCAGCCTTATTAAACATCTTTTTGTACCTTAGCATTTCTAAGAGGTACAGTAGAAGACTATACTTATAAAAAAAGAAACAGTATGTTGATAAGTTTCAATATATTCCCAGTGACCATGACATATTAATATGCTATATTTCATTTATTCTGTGTTAAGAGAAAGACGGTAACAGAAAAAGGTCTATTTTAGGTTTTACAAAGTTTTTAAATAAACTTCATCCTAGCAGACAACAGTCCAGTAGTGATCTACAGTCACTCTCACATACGAAGCATTTCAAGAATGATTTTGATTTGTACATAAATATGAAATACATATCTACAAAAGAATCAGTATTAACTGAGATTTCATGGATCAGGAAAATACTGTGTACACTGTCTCATAGTTACTTGTAATCATGTGAGGAACCTTATGAATACAAGAGTGCTTCATAAAATACTAAGAATCACAGTTATAAAGCAAAATTAATCACTTCTCAAGTTAAAAGGACATGGCAGGACTGAGGCAGTAATACATAAAATTTTCTTGAGTCTCTAAAATCAAACAGGGACAAGAGGCTGAAACAACAATGGAAATAAACTTGACCATTATCCATTTCCTAAAGATGACAGCACTGATTTTCTAATTAAAATGTCATGTCTTCTTACAGCCCGAATATGTGGAAACACCAATTACTTCACTAAATTCAGAGGTAATAAAGAATCTAGAACTCAAATAAAATTCCTTTCAATTTTTGCACAAATATGCACAGAATGGAAAAAAAGATGAAAGGATTGATGTAATCCACACTCCTAGAGTCTTAAACTAAAGAAAATTGCATAAAAACAACACGCTTCAGAAGTACACTCTTGACCTGCAGCTGACCGCAGAAATAGTGTAAGTGGGTTAATAACACAGGGAAAATTGGCAAGAGTTTCTTTTTCTCTTGGCACCAATTACCTGGACTGTCCAGTTGAGATGCTCCATTCCTCTCGCTGCCCAGTACTGCGTGATTTTGATTTGTCTTTGCACACAGGATCAGCATGTTTTGAGGTACGTTTGGCAGGAGGAGAGATGTGGCTATCACTCAAACTAGCATCACTCCCTTCATCCTTCTGGAAAGAAAAAGGCATCAGACCATACTTATTTGGCTCATTTGTAACACCCTTATTACAAATACCCTTCCAGAAAAACAGGAAACTTCAGCTTAGTAAAAGGGATGTCTCTGTCAAAACTCTTAGTGATCAGCCTATGTGAAATATTAAAAAGGTTTATTGTGATTACAAAAAACTATGAAAATATTTCATTTTAAATATTAAACTTCCATAGTATTTTACCTGTATTCCTGAACAAGCACTGTTTCTCTAACTGTACCTTTTATATCACACATGACACTGCCACTCTCACCCTACTTGCAAAAGAGCTAACAATGCAATGAAGAGGAGGAAAAGGTCTGAGGAAAATTAAGATACACGGCGTTAATTTATTAGGATGTTATCTCTGTCTAAAATGCTTAAACACATTATGCTCTTCCTTCTTGTAACAGTTTTCCAATACTTTCTTCTACCCATCAACTGTCCATCACACACCCAGGAACAACTGAAAGTGGACTTTATACTTTCATGGCAATTTCTGTCTAATGTGTTTATTAACAGCGTTATACACACCAACCACAATAGTCTTAACTATTTAGGTGCTTTTAAGAAGCATCTAAATAGTTACAGAGGAGGGTTTTTTCTGTTGTTTTTACCTATTAGAGATAACATAAGAGAGAATCTCAAAGATAGTAGCAAGAGATTATGTCAGAGCTCTACATAAGAAATGGACTGACAGCAAATTTCAGAGGATCTGCTCCTATTAAACTGAACTAACAAAACAAAACAAAAAAACCCAGGATTCTATAAACCACAAATTTTAGCTCATCAAAACAGTATAATGGCAATCCAGCAGGATCCTGAAAGGCTTGAGAGGTGGGCCTTGGGCAAATCTCAGGAAGTTCAGCAAGGCCAAGTACAAGGTCTGCATGTCCATTGGGGTGATCCCAAGCACAACTACTGAGTGGAGAAGGGACCTGGGGATGTTGGTAGACAAGAAGTTCAACATGACCCATCAATGTGTGTTTTCAGTCCAGAAAGCCAACAGAGTCCTGGGCTGCATCAGAACCAGCATGGGCAGCAGGCTGAGGCAGGGGATTGTCTCTTTATCTCCGTACTCCTGAGGCCCCACCCGGAGTGCTGCATCCAGCTCTGGGGTACCCAACAAAGGAAGGACATGGACCTGTTGGAGCAAGTCCAGAGAAGGCCACAAAGATGGTCAGAGGGCTGGAACACCTCTGCTATGGAGCCAGGCTGGGATACCTGGGGGTGTTCAGGCTGGAGAAGAGAATGCTCCAGGGAGACCTTATAGCACCTTCCAGTGCCTAAACAGGAGACAAGAGGGATGCAGGGGGACTTATTAACAAGGGCATGGAGTGATAGGACAAGGGGAGATGTCCTTAAATGGAAAGAGGACAGGATTAGATACTGGGAAGTTCTTTACTGTGAGGTGGGTGAGGCACTGGCACAGGTTGCCCAGAAAAGCTGAGGATGCCCCATATCTCTGGAAGTGCGTTGGCTGGGGCTCTGAGAAGCCTGATCTAATGGAACACCATGGCAGGGGCGTTGGATCTGGATGATCTTTTAAGATCCCTTCCAACCCAAACCGTTCTATGATTAGAAAACTAAATAACCTCTCTTGCAACAACTGAGTAACCAATTTTCAAATATTAAGGTCCAGGAATTGTCAATAAGCACTTATACTATGAAAAAAGACAGGGAAATGATCAAAGAAGTCCTGTTTGTTCATCAGGCTTATTAACAACAACAAGACAGAATATCACAGTGCAGTATGTAGAAAGTGAAAAGCCTAATGAAATCCAAATGTCTGGGTGCAGTTTGACAAGGCAGCTCAACACCACTGACCCAGGGACTGGCCCATGCGCTCCCCTGACTACACCACTCCAACCTCCTTGGATCTTCTTCTGATGTTTCTCTGACCCACTCATAAACCAAATCAGCTCACTGAAGCTTCAAAAGCTCACTTTCCTTCTGTTAGACAAACTTCCTACCTGGTCAGTGATCTGAATCATTTCACTGAGGGATCAAACAAGTACAAAAGATAATACAAGGGAAAAACAACAAGGTGAGGACAGGACCACTGTCTGCAGGAACAGAAAGCTGCAAGTGAAATAGGCTGTTTATATCACACCTTAACATCTTGTCCCCCAGTATATATTTTTAACAATTATTAACTAATATTAAATACTTACAACACCAATAAAAAATACAGTATTCATTATGATGAACTATTTATTTACTGCATCTTATATGTGACAATACTTATAAATACTTTTTATGATACTAAAAAATATTAAATACTGAAAACCAGTATTAAATGTTAGCCAGCCCATATTCACATCATTTTAAACGTAGTTTTAGCTTTGATAATTTTTAGCCTGACAAGGTAAATCTAGGGAAAGAAAGAGGTCCATATGGAGATTCATTCTTAAGATTCATTTAGCCCTAGCTTAAAAAAAAGGGCACCTTACTTTTTCCTCATTATTTCACTTCTCTAGGACATACATCAATGTAACTCAAAATAAGATCTATACTGCAAGATCCTAATCAGAACTTTAAATCAGATGAAGAAGAATTTGGGATCTAAACCTAAGACTTGGTCAAAGTGGTAGCAGAGGTAACTACCACCATTCCTAAATACAAAACACCTGCACCTTGCATAGCACTGGGAAATCCATGAGCAGCCACACAGCTGTTTTCCATAACATTCTGCAACTACAAAATACCAACTTATTACAAAATGTGAACAGCCTGCATATTCACTTCTGAACACTCTAAGCATTTGTGTAGTACTTTTTGCTTCAATTAGCCACAAGTTTACTCGTGGACTTAGCGAAATGCAACAATGCTGTGTCAATTTTAGTAAGGACTTCCCGAAACTACAAGTGCTCCCCTGTGCAGGACAGAAGAATTTCAAGGTAAGCCACAGAACCAGTTTGAAACCGGCTAGGCCAGACAGAGAAAATGAAACTAAGAAAGATGAAGCAGCATGTAACAAAGCTTTACGAGGGGTAACATTAAAGCTGTTTTGCAAGCAGTGAAATTAGTAAAGTACACATTCCTATACTCCATTTCCACCCCTTTCCATTTGAAGGGCCAAACTCCTCCAGGTCTCCTATAATCACCTTTCTCTCAGTTCCCTGCCTCTGATCCCAAGTCTCAAGATCAGACAAGATCCCTCATTTGTCCTGCCTATCCATCAAAGGCAATACAGCAGTGGAGCTACTTCTGAGCTATGAGCAAGTGATCAGCTGGCAGCTTAAACAGAATACTAGCATTGGAGACAAGATCTGCTATTTCAGGTCTCCCTCTGCTACCAATATTCACAAAATTTATAAAAGCCGAATATCTTTGAGATCTCTAACGCTGGAGTCAAGTGAACATATACTGGCAAATAGCTTCAGAATCTGGACGGGCAGGTCAGTGTGATCACAACAGCGCAACTGCTTCAGGAACCAGACTAGCAATGAAGGAGTTTATTTAATCACGTTATTGTTTAGGCTATTATTTTCAGTTCACTTGTGTGCATATTAACTCTACACACAAACTCAGCAAGTAAAAGCCAAGTTCAATTTTAAGACAGCCAAGCCCAAATACGAACCTATGTTAGGACATTGGCTGTATAAAATGCACTAACATACAAAATGTTTACCATTAAGAAGTGACAAAGCCACTAAAAAGTTGAAATCACTGAAATTTTAAATATATTACTAAGAATCCAAGCTCCATTTTGCAGTTAACAGACAATCTTAAAAATTCATGCTCTAGGGAATCAAATCACAGTAGACTACCATGCAGAACTTTCACCTACCTATCATAAAATATGGAGATAGAGCTTTCACTACACTCAAGAGATTACCCAAACTGGGATATGTTAGAACAAGAAATGAAATTAATTTCAATTTAGGAAGCCTTTACAGAGAGCAGTCTATCCACTGCTTCCTCCCATTTATAGCAAAAGAGGTCTAATGATTCCACAGCACTGAACTTGCTCCCTCAAGTAACTGGGTCTCAAACCATTTATACCTTTCATGATTAAAAATAGCACTTCAGTTTCAACCCAGAAACTTACTACTTAACAGTATATACCATGAAAACGTTCTGGGACTAAAAAGACATGTTACAAGCATCAAACTTAAAAATTAAAAAAATTAATAATGCAATTGCAGAAATAAGAACCAATGCACTGAACCCAAAGCTCTTAATGAAACGCCATCACTGAAGCAAACACACTCACACGCTGAGAGAAGGCAGAGAATATGAATTAATAAAATCTTAATTATGTCAGACATTTCCTGCAAGCATAACAAAGCCACAAAGAAAAAGCAAGCACAGAAGAATCAAAAAATGACTTCACATAATGTCAGAAAGTACAAAGAGATAAACAGATCCAACAGAAATGAGAGACCCACCAAACTCCAACTGTAATCCAGAACAACCAGAACAGCTTCTTATGGAAAGCACTGTTTCTAATAAAGAGTAATAAAATAACTGGAATTAACAGGACACTATCAGTGGTCTACAGTGGCAAAACACATTCTTTATTATCATTGGATTCAGGAGTAAAATGGAATGTGACAACTGAATGAATACCACAAATCTACTGTTGAGCTAAGATTCAACATATAGAGTCTGGCTGAGTCACTGGGGCAAACTGTTAACACACCTTCACTGAAGGCACCTGAATGATGGTACCAATAAATCTAGAAACAAAATCTGAAATAAGTAAATTCAGCAAGAAAATATATAGCTGTATATTTATCTCTGTTTTCTCTACTCTGTATGAAAAGGAGAAAGATGGAAAAAATGTTTATTATAATAGACATATTCACATATTCATGAACAAGCTACAAAACCACTGATACATGGTATTATCTTCAGTCTCTTCCATACCCATTCCTAAATTTAAAAATAATAATTTGATACTAACAGAGCTTTACTTCTAACATGTAGAGACAAGTCCCCATGTTTTGGAAGAACACAAACTAGAAATCAATGAATAAAACTGACTTCTTTCTCCATCTATCCTCTTAGAAAAACAGTGACCACCAATACAGTCTTTCAGCAGGACTGAAGGACACACACCAGGCGACTCCTCTCTGAAAGGTGCCTTCAGGTGTATCACAGGAACGAGATGTCATAAGCATGACACTGGATTAACTCCCAAGTTGAAATACAAAGATTACTACAGCATGCTAAAGGAAAAGGGGTAGGGTTTTTTCGGTTTCTTCTGGTTTTTAAGTTGAATCTCCTAGCCAACAGAATAACCACAGAAGTCCCTCACTACACTGCTGGTCTGAACATCCCAAAATAATCCTAAATCCAGTAGTCTTGGTAATAGAGGATGAGTACAAACCATCTCTACCATTGCCATCTCCAAGCATGTGAATGCAAGTTCACCAAGTTCTCAAGTAAGAGATGATATAACATTCAAACCATAACCACACCTCGCAATTTCTGAACCAGACTCTGTCTGGTTTGCCAGGTTCAGCTGTTCTCAGACACAGGCACGCAGACATGAATATCTGAGTGTTCCACCATGGTCAGACTTGCTCTCCTCCCCATGCACTGTGTGGGTCACACCCTTCTGACTCTGCCACACCCTGAACACTCGCACAGCTGCTCCTACAACTCCCCACTCAGGCGAGTTCTCAATCCACTTTCTTAAACCTTGCAGAACCTTTTTTTTTTCTGTTTCCTGTGACCTCTTCACGTGTCTAAAATGTGAAATTAATACATTGACATGCAGCTGATCTATCCTATTTCCTCTGCATTTTGTTAAATGCGCAAATAGCTTTTCTGTTTGAACCACTGAACAAGCACAAAAGACCCTGAAAGTCACTTTCCCTTAACAATAATGGAATAAACATTTTCCAAAAATCTGTTTCAGCTACATGTTTTCATTCTAACTTTAGTTAAATCTTAACTTCTGATATTAAAAAGTAAGTTTTCCTCTTCAGCTGTCTGAAAAGACAATAACTTCAGGTATGTCTCAATCTTATTTTTACTAACTTTGAAGGAAGTGAATCTAGGTCCTCCAGTTATTTCTAACTTTCTGTTTTCTAATTTAAAATGTAACTTACAAGTAACAACACAAGTTCTCAAACGTCCTAGGATATTAATAACCTGGATTAATATTTTAAAAAGACGTGTGAAGAAAATCTGGTCTACCTTTTCTTCTCCCAGTTCTTGCAAAGTTCTTATAGAAACAGGCTGTTCATTGAAAGAAATAACATACACACTTGGGGCTAGTCAATGCATTTAACAAACACTTTTATCCCAATGGTTTAAAAAGGTAAAATCATCTCTCCAAAATAAAACTTGTATTTGTGAAAAAAAAGTGATTGTGTCCCCAGTGTACCAATTAGTTAAGCTCATGACTCATCTTTGCCCTCATATAACTATCAGTTAACAAATAACATGCATTTTTCTGTGTTTGAACCACGACGTCTGATTTCAAACACCAATAAAATGCACCAAAAACACTCTCTAGCTGTTTGTACAGTGATTCTGGATGAACCTCTTGCTCCCTTGGGTATCATTTTCTGAGAAGGTAAAAAATATGGATTAAAATATTAACTTCTACAAATTCATTGCCTTAAACATCTACTTTAAGACCTACTGACGAGAGGTAAGAGCTAGGTACAATTCCTAATGCATTTCTGGGCTAGGTAAACTAAGCGATTAAAAAAAACAAAGGGCTTCACAACCTCTTTGAGATATTTTATGATCGACTCTTTTCTGATTCCAAATTCTATTTAGCAGATCATTTTCTCATGACTGTGATAACGTCATCTGACGAGAATGTAACAAATTCCTTCAATAAATCCCTGTTTTCCTTATTTTTTTCTTTTAAGTTCAGCACTTTGCATTATAGCTTCTTCAACAAAGGCAGGGGGAACAAAACCAAAAACGCGCACCAAAGGACTAAAACTCTCCTGCTCAGTAGAAATGTTTAGGATCTGAAATGCTCTCAACAGTGTGCTCAAACCAGGTACCACACCTTGCCTTATGCATCCACACCGTGTCCTAATTTCAGGATGACACACCACGCTACCCACTCTCTCCAGCACCAACACATCCTCACAAGCTCCTCTCCTCCCCACCCCAACCCACATTTTCCTGGGCCCTTTCCAAATGCCCTTAGCCCCTCTTCTATTGGAGAACTGGCTACCTATTTGGTGGGAAGAGGTAAGACCTGATACACTTGTCTGGGGAAAGAAGGCAACATGACTGAACATGAGGTCGAGCATAATCCAGCAGACTGTTTTTGTGGTGGTACATAACACACTGCTGCATGCTGAACATCTATCCTTGTGTCCTAAAAGTCCAGGGTAAGAGTACTCCAAAGCCAGGCTGCATGGGGCTCTGAGCACCCCGGTCTAGTAAAAAGTGTCTCTGCCCATGGCAGGGGTTTGGAACTCAATGATCTTCAAAGTCCCTTCCAACCCAAACCATTCTATCATTCTATTATTCTGCCTGTGCTTTCAGGTGACAAGAGGCTGGGAAACAAATGTATTTAGATTACAGTACATTAAATACCTTACTGAGAACATCCAAGTTTCATGAAGGACCCATGTGTTAACCTTGCTGACAGCTTGAAAAAAGACAAAGTTGTCTTAAAGGAACTCATTGTCTGGTGGCAGTTCTCCAATTTCCATTTGTTTGCACACAGTTGTTTATCAGACATTGGCTCTCCACAGGTGTTAAGGGAAAATAAGATTCATGCTTAAGTGCTTGATGATCTTGGAATAAACAACTATTAACACTGTATTTCATTAGAGGTAATGATAGTAAAGAATGTCTCAATTACAGGATGATATAAATTCTTTTAATATTCAACTTCTGGGGTTTTTTCACTCAACAATGCTTATGTCAATAATAGCTATTAAGAACATAAGGGATACCATAGTTTAGACTTTTTCAGAAAAATAAATTCTTCCCCACTCATTCAGATTTTAAAAAATCGTATTTCTTGCATGGGAAGATCTGCTTCATTTTTTCAACAGATTTCCATTTTATTTCCTGGAACTCTTCAACCCTAGAATTCAGGTTATTTTAATAAACGTGAAAGCTTTTGAGAAAAGTTAAAAGCTTAGAAGTTAAAAACAGAAACCACTACCTACTTCACTATACTGGGGATTTTCACACCTGCAACCATTCCCTCTGTCTATTATAGAAAAAGACACCTGTTCATATCCAGGCTGAGCAAGTGCCTTTCAACGGCTTTGATGTGACACCCAAAAACTCTTGCAACCTACAGGTGACTTGTACATTCACGAACAAAAGGGAGAGTGAGCCACAGAGCAGCCTCCTACAAACTGTGACAGAGCCCATAAATAGGGAGCTGAGGTTTGTCCTCTACTCATGATCATCTTCCCACTCCAAGCATTTCCACCAGGAGCACTCCACTCCTCCTCTGTGCCTTCACTAAAATTAGGGTGACGCTGTGAATTTGCAGCTGATACTCCAGTCAAAAGGATGGAGGGGAAGCAAGGGGAAGCAGGAGGATGTGGGGAAGAGGATGAGTTTCAGCTGGACCTGTAACACGATTCTGATCCAGCTGATCAAATGGCCTGGCAAGCATTAATAGTGGCAAGCATTAATACTGGTGAGTCTGTTGATTTTCACAACTGCAGAGTCAACAGCCAGAGCTCACAGCACATGTGAGATCACACACCTTCAGAAGAACAAGCCCACTGAGAAGAGCTCTACGTGCTGTATGGGGTCCATGCCTCACTCACAATTTTTTCTACAATATTCACTGGAGGGATGTTTTTAAAGCCACTAATCCTCCTTATTTAACACTGAAGGAATACTAAAAGCAGCACATTTTTGTCAGAACCATATTAACCATTTCCATGACTTTCTAGATTCTGTTAACAAAGACTTTTAAAGCAAATGTTTATGTAATTAAGCAAGAATGATTACAATTCAAATACGGAAAAACAGAAGACATTCAAACAACTTTTTTTCCTACCCTCAGTCCTCAAAAATCCATCTTGTTTCTGCTGAACATCCCCATCCCAAACAAAGCCTTGAGGACACAACCTTCTTTAATACTATTATAAACATAAATAAAGAAGCAGAATTATCTGATTTATGATTGCAAGGAGGAGAACAGAGAACTCTTGGACCAGAGGACTCCACAAGGTTTGGACATGACCAGAAAATAGTCTCAGTACACTAAACAAGGAAGTGTCTGTAGCAAGGGAAGCTACAAGAAGGTGGCCTTCTGTGTGAAAAAACCATGGGATTAAAAACAATCTGCATCCCTAACTACAATGCACTTAAAGACAGTATTTCAAAAGAAGAAAAAATTAAAATTACGTAAAATTGTGATATGAAATCTTAAGATAAAAACAACATTTAAGGCCTGAAAGATAAATCAGAGAAATAATAGATGATAGTTATTAAGTATTCGGAATGAGGGATTGCGGAAGCATGGCAACAAATTTCAATGCAAGTAATCTCTTCCACATGTACAGAAGGAACAGCTTCTTCATTTCAGGTTATTTAAATAGCTTGGCTCAACAATTTATTCGTTTAAAATGAGGGAACTGACTGGGGACTGAAAAAAAAGCAAAAAGCCCATTTCCCAAATTATGAAAATACCCAAACCAAAGCATCTGCTCCAACTGCAACTGGACACAAACTTTGCACCAAAGCTTTAGATTAGTTAGACTGTTAACAGATGCATAAAGATAAAACCACAAATTCAGTACAGGCTACAAAAGAAATTATAGAACTTGGAGAAGCTTTTAAATTCTGTACTTCTGATAGGAGAACTAAAACTGCCTCCTTTGTACCTAGTTCAGCTGGAGTTGAAGCTATTATAGCATACACATTCTCAGCAGTATAAAATCAAAAGGCTTACAGATTACACATTAATCTTACAACTGGTTGAAAAGTTGCCTGTTTAAATAGCTACCAAGCAGAAAGAAACTAGATTTATTCAGGAAGAGAGTCCAAGCAAGTATAAATGCAAAACAACACTTGAACAATTTAAGGCCGAATTAATGGTTAAAATAAACCATGAAAATCCCATCAAAGGTAATAAAGACAATATTTCAAGAGTGAAGTCAGACTGAAAAATTGTTTAGAAAAAGCAGCAAAGCATGAAGTGTACACAAAAAGAGGCTAAAAACATATTGTCAGCTCCCTTTGCAATAAATGGGTTCATGAGTGGTATTACCCACACACAAAGTAATCCATTAGAGCTAAAACATCTAATAAACGATCAGCAACCTTTAAAAGGGTCACAGCTGCAAAATAAGAGCAGTGAAAGCTTCAGCTCATTGATGCCTACTTGCTGCAAGCTTTAGTCTGAGAAGGGTTTTGTGAAGTTTTACAAAGAAATCATTTAAAGCATCATTAGATTGGAATTAAAACTTTTCCACAGCATAACAAACACTCAACAATTTAGGACAGGATGCGCAAAATCATACCACATCCAACTGAAACTGCAGGGGGATGCAGCTGATCAGAATGTAATTACCTGAGCTAATTATCTTGCATAACCCCAAGCTGTATGCCACTCCTGCAAAATTGTCATGGGCTGTCTCACGGCCATGGGTCAAGTCTTCTGCTTGAAGTTCAGACTGAGACAGAGCAGTTGGAGAAGCAGCTTTTAATATTACTTGGGGACAAGCCCAATATTCAGAGGAAGCAATGCAGCACACCAAACATCAACACCATTTCCTGAGTATTCTTTGGAGTTCTCATCCACTCACTGGATTAGTCCTTATATTGCTTCCTTTGAAGGCCCTGGAACAGTGTGACACCAAGGATAGCCAGCTTCCTACAGGATGCACCCCCCTCCCAAAACAAGCAATGGACACTTTGGAGGTGTCCTGACTTACGACAGGGGCCCAGACTGATTTGGCAGGATACATAGAAAGAATTCAAGCTCAGGACACCCCTTTAGAAACACGAAAGGATTACAAATACCAACTCTATGATATTCTGATAGAACCTGAACACAGATTGCTTCCGACAATTGCTCCATTTCCCACTGCTCACAGCTGTATTAACACCATGCTACCAAGGAACAGCCTGCACAATTCGTTTTAGATCACTGATTTTCCCCTGCTAAGTCCCAAAAGGACAGCAGACCACTAAACCAGAAAGAACACAATATTTTATTACACACCGAAAATATGAGCTTTCCTGGGACTCTTCCTTTAAATTAAATTGTTTGGAATAACTTCACAAGACTCTCTTATTTCAGGATGTATTTCAAAGAACCGTAAAAGCATTAACCTCAGCACCTTTACTGATGCTACTGTAAACTCAAACAGGAAGGCAGTTCCATTCTTTAAAACATAGATATTGGAGAGGAGCTTTTTTCCCTGTAAGAGCTTTACATGCAGGTGGCCAGCAAGTGTCATTTATTCAGCAAAGGAGGAAAACCTAACTTTTTTTCCAGTTTTACTCAAAACAGCAGAGCATCCAGAACATCACCAGACACTTTGCACAGACAACAAAGAAAACACGTTAATCTGAATCAGGCTCTTTCATAAAGGAAAATTTAATTTTTAGAAAGCTCTATTGGTTATATATGAAACCTGTATTTTAAGAGAATTTATAATATTTTCTTTAAGCTATTCTTCTATGTTTTCAACAACTGACCCTTAAAGGCCTTTCAAGGAGTAAAACACAACAATGAGTTTATGCTACAAAATCCACATTACCACCCAGAAATCAGAAAACATTTCTATTGCTACAGACTGAGGAATTCCAATAAGAGACACTGAGATGTCCTGTCATCACAGAGCACAAATATGCTGCTTAGCTTTCTACCTTCCCACACTGCAGCACCCGATGTCAATCCTCCAGCCCCTGTTTGCTCCCATTAGCAATTAAGCACAATGGAGAGCTCTACGTTGCCACTGAGCAAGTTGAACGATGTTGGCAGCACTACTTTTAGCGAGGATCATGTGTTACAATTATCACCGTGCCCTCAAGTAGCTCTTAAGGCACTGCTAATGCTTTCTTGGCTAATTAAATTAAGATAATCTTGTATACATTTCCAAAATGTCTAACTAGTACGCTGACACAATTTAAGAGTGTTTATTTCACAATAAATTCATAAGTTTTCTTGATCAACATTTTTGATTTGTGTTTTGAGATGACTGAGAAAAATCATTTCAATTGCCAAGTAAATGTTACCAGCAATCACAACTCAGTATCTGAAAACATCAGACATCAGTAGATATAAATCACCAATTTAACCACTTATTGTCACAGTATCCTCAATTTTTTCACAGTGTGAATCAATTCCACTGGATTTACAAGCCTTGTGTTACAATTCTGTTTCTGAAAACTTTAGAAGATTTTGATGCACTTTTCTTGTCAGAATGCTTTAAAATAAAGCCAGAACACTTTCCAAGTTTTAAGGCTAGAAAGAAAAAAATACATATCATTTGTATAAAGACTGAACATAAATTTATGTACGCATAACTTCAATTTCTACTAAACAGTGTGTAAATCAGTCCTAGATGCAGGAAGAAAACAAAGGCCAGTTTTTCCCCTCTGTACCCTCTCTATGCACTCTGCTATGACATCATCTCAGACAATAAACTTCTTGGCTCCTTGATCCATTTAGTGAGGGATTTTGTTCATTTTAATCTGGCTTCTGGTCAGGAGACAGACACACATGTATTCATCTTCATCACTGACTGCATGGTCGCCAATCAATAATTCAAACCAGTTTACTTTTCAAAGCCTGACGTCATTGCTTTCTCTGAGCTGAGCAAGTACTACAGAGGGAATACACTGAACACGATAAGGGCATTTAGACTATTACAGCCCATTTCCACAGAATGTGTGTTGCTTCCAAACTCAGAACAAACAAAACCAGACACCCTTCATATGTATTTCAGCGTAATACTGAAGCAGAAGACTAGCAACTTAACTCAAGTTCTTGCAAAAGCAGAGATTCAAGCCTGTTCTTGTAAATGTATGAGGGGAAAAAAAAACAACAAACACCAAAACACAAAACCCAAAAAGCCACAATCCTATGTATACCAGAAGTAGCCAAGAGGAAAACAGGAGAAGGAAATTGAAAATAGGTACAAAAGAGGTGGAAGGCACCACCTAACCCCTCATCTGGTCTACTCAGCATCATACAGGATGCCATTTGGTTACTAACTTGGGTTTTGTTGCCAATAATGAAGAGAGAGATGATTTTCAAAATAGATTCTGAAAGATGAGCCACAACCACTGCCACTGAAGAGCATTTCTCTGGGAGTCCAAGACAGAACCTCCACGGAAGAAAATTAAGTCAAACCGTGCAAATAAGAAGCATCCCATCCCTCCCAAAGCTCCAAACTCGAGCTGCCCATTAACCCAATTAACGGCTGGTAGTAAGGCTAGGTCTCCTGACATGACACCCAAAAGATTCAAAATGGACACACTGTTCCAGTCAACTGCGGAAAAAAAAATAAAAAACAACATACAACTGCACGAAAACGATCCCAGCACGCCTTCTGCACAGAACACAGCCTCACTATCTGCCTCCCGACAGTCGCTTCCAAAAGCAAAGGCTTTGTCTCCCTACTGCTACAGTTATTCATGTCCTAATCACTGAGATCCTTCTCTGGCACTACTTCAAGAAGATTCAGAAGCTCGGAAAGACGTTGCATTGCTGACAGTACTTCCATCTGAAGAATAAAAAGAGTTGTACAAAGACAACTTTAAAATACAGTGAGAGATATATATCTTACAAAACACCCTTCTTGGATAACTTCTGCTCATACTTGGCAATTACATCTTAAAGAAAAAAATTCTACCTCAAACGCATGAGATTCGTTGCGAAGTGAAACAAGTCTATTCCCATACACCAAAATTTACATTTAACTTTAGAAGAAATGCTCTTTTAGAAGCACGGGCAATATCCTGGGAAGTATTTACAATATTTGATGCTATTTTGCACTATCTCTTTTCCTTACACCATGAAAATAACAATTTAAACATTTTAATGATTCGTAGTATAGAAATACTATTCACAGATTAAAAATACTTGGAAAGAAGCCCAAGCTACTTTTTTTTAGCAGCAGCAAACTCCCTGCAAAGTAAGCCAGTAAGGGTTACACCAAACTTTGCTTCACAAACCACAAGACCCACGATATGAATAAACAGAAACTGCACACTAGAACAAGCAGAACAGCTTTTTACAGCTATGGTGCTGCATCCCCAGGAGTCTACTGAAATTAAACAAGGAAGAAATAGGGAACAGGGAATAGTAAGATGGGGGAAGGGAAGAACTCTGAAGCATGAAAGAACTGAAAGAGAAGCACAGAAGGTATGGAGTATCTAGTCAGTAATCTGAAGTGATTTTAGTATTTTAAGACCAAAAGAATGGAGCAAAAGGTTTTGTGAGTATTCCAGGTGTCACCCTTCTGATCTGCCTCTGGCTATTATTGCTGGTTTTCTGCTTGTCTGATTAACTTCCTCCTTAGCAGGGCTGGGATGTGGCCAGTTGATGCTGGACTGTCCCTCTGACCCTCAATTTTCACTTCCATATTTACATTATTTTTCTAATATACATGCAGAACAGGCAGCTATAACTACTAGTTTAAACCTTCAAAGCAACACGTGAAGTTTCATCAAGTAAAGAAAAAGTCCTGCCTTTCATTCCTCTTATAGGAGGAATTTCTTCACAGAAAGGGTGACTAAGGCATTGGAACGGGCTGCCCAGGGAGGTGGTGGAGTCACGGTCCTGGAGGTGTTTAAGGACTGAACGTGGCATTTAGAGCCATGGTCCAGCTGGCAAGGTGGCGTTCGGTCAAAGGTTGGACTCGATAATCTTAGAGGTCTTTTCCAACCTAATTGATTCTGTGCCAATTGAAAAAAAAAAAAACCAACAACCGCAATTCTTGTCAACAAAGCCGTCTAGAGACAAACAAGAAGAGAGTCTCCCGAATTCTTTCTTTCAGTTAGAATTCACCAAATGTTAAATTCTCCAAACCGGGCTGTGGAATTCCACTTGCCATTCAGCGCGTCCAACCAAAGCTACCACAGTAAATTCGGCTGGGAAAGCATTCAACTCAAACTTGACGGCAAAATCGCACCCTCCGTGCCACAAAATCGGGGCGGCCGTGAGGGGAGTGGGGGGGATCCTTTACCAAACAGCGGCTTCCTCCCGGCGCAGCCGCCGGCCGAATCGAGGTCATTTAGGGAAAAGTAAAAAAAAAAAAAAAAAGAACACACCACCAGCACACAAACCCGGGCCGAGGATTATTGCGAAGTTGCTGCGGGCGCAGCTCCCAACTTTTGTCTGGCGGCGGCAGCGCCGGGCGCGGCCGCAGGGGGAGCCCCGCGCCGCCGGACCCCGCCGGACCCCCCGGGCCCCCCGCCCGCCGGGCACCGGCTCCGGCACCGGCACCGCCGCAGCTCCGCCGACCGCGTCCCCGCCGCACCCCGGCCCTGTCAGCGGCCCCCGCCGCCCCGCCGCTGACCCCGCAGGGACTGCGGCTCCTCCGCAGCCGCCCCCGCGTCCCCGCCGGCTCCGCGGTGCCTCCTCACCGCGGGCTGCCCGCCGTCCCCCCGACAGCCCGTCTGGGCACCCGCCCCCCGCCGGCCCCGCTGCCCGCGGCCCCCCCGGCACCAGCGGCGCTGTCCCCAGCGACTCCCCGGCCTCGCCGCTGCCCTCCCGTCGCCGTCCCTGCCCGTGAGCCCCCCGGTGCTCACCCGCGCTGCCGCCGCCTCCTCCAGCCCGGCCGCATCTGCCTTGGTGCCCCTCTTGGAAGAGCGGGTGCGGGACGAGATGAAATGGCTGCCGGCCCCGGCCGCCGCGGCCGCCGCTTTGCCCAGGGGGCGCAGGGAGCTCTTCCTAGTGTTCACCATGGCCCCGGCGAGGGGGGACACGGGGGGCGCCGCCGCCGCCGCCGCCTGCGCGGAGGGAGGAGGGAGGGAGGGAGGGCGGACAGGCGGGGGCTCGGGTAGGGAGGGGAAGGGGAGGGAGAGGGGGAAAGGGGGGAGGAGGGAGGAAGGAAGAAAAGCCCTCCGGGGAAGCCGCTCCGCCGGGCAGAGGCGCAGCCGGAGCCGCGCCGGCTCCTCCCGCCGCTGTCGCCGCCGCCTCTCGGGCTCAGCCCGGCTCTAACTGGCCGCCATTACTGTCCCCGCTCCCTGTCTCGGCCCGCTCCGCGCCGCCCCCGCAAGCGGCCGCCGGGGGGCGCTGCGGCCCCGGCGCGGCCGTTCTATCCCGGCGCCGCGCGCTCTATGGGCCCGGCCCGGCCCCGCGAGGCGGCGGCGGCCGCGGGTCCCGCGGGAGCGGCTCCGGATCCGGCTCCGGGACTGGCGCCGGTTCTGCCTCTGCCTCTGCCTCTGCCGCTGTGACGGGGCCCGAGCGCCCACAGAGCCCCAGAGTCCGCTGGCCGGCGCTTGGCGAGCCGCCGGACGGGCCTGTCCCGGCGTGACCCGGGATCCGCCGCCGCCCCCTGAGGGCTGAGCCGAGGGATGGGGAGTTCAAGGGCGGGGGGGAGCGGCCGCCCGAGGTCGCGGGGGGTGAAGGGCAGCGCTGGCAGCCCAGAAGGTGCTCGGCCGCCCGCTCTGCTCGCCCGGGGGGGCTCTGGCAAGGCGCTGACAGGACAGCTTGGGCGTACACGTCTCCCACGGATGGGATCTCCGTAATTTTCCGTGGAAAACTGTATCACAGCCTGACGAGCCTCGCTATTAAGGAATCCCCTTGATAGCCAGGCTATCGAGTCTGTGCCCTTGCTTCTCCCACCGCACCAGTCACAGATAACGTCTCCTGTGTTGTGCCCGGTTGTCTCAGCCTGCGTTTGATGTTTGTTGCTCGGTCCTTGGAAAGCTCATTTTTCTCTCACCTTCCTTATCACAGGTTCGATAACCACATTTCAGAGGGACGAAGAATACAATGTATTACCCAACATCGGATGCCTACATGCTTTTGAGACTATTCACAAACTACGACACTTCTGACTATTCACGAACCCAATCCTTTCTCACCGATGTACAGCAAGAATCCTTTCTCACCACTTGTTGCCCTTTATTGAACTCATCCCTGTGACTGCACGCAAGCCCCGAAACGGAGAGCTTTGTAAAAGAAACCTAGCCGAGTAATACAAGCACACAGCTGCAGGTGACAAAGTCTCAACCTTTTAATTTTCACACTGACTTGTTTGACACAGCTGGGCAAGTCATTTCAGTGCTTCCTGCTTCTTTAACAAAAAAGAATAGTATAATTAAATTAGTGGTCACGTGGTTCCGACTGTGAGGCTCAAGCAAGCTTTATCAAAGTGGTTTTATTGTTTAAAGATGGAAAGTGCACTAATATTTTAAGTAAAGAACAATAAATGTAGAAAGTACTATCCTGCTTTACCTACGTACTCCCACATCTTTCCTTCCAAGATTACAATCTGAAAAAGTATGGCAGAGCATGTACTCAAAAATAGAAAATACGCAACAATGACATCAGGACATATAATAAGAAAATGGGCTATTTAAATATCCAAGCAAAAAAAAAAAGTCCTACTTTGAATAGCAACAAATTTTCGTTTTTAAGAGGTACTCCAAATTACAGTGCATTTCAGAGTAGGAACTGTGGTCTTTCTCTCATCTGACATTCTCTATTTAAGAGCTTTTAATCTGTATGAGCAACTGTACTTCATCTCCTGTCCCAGAATCTGCAGCATCTTTAAAAAGGAGAGTAATTTCTGCTCCAAGAGATTGGTTTTGGTAGGTTCCATATCCTTTATTTCTTTGTTTATTTGTTTAAAGGATATGAAAGGATATAGTCATTTCATACATTCATGGGCTAAAGGACAAAATAACTAAAAACCTACAAGGGTTTTTGAAAATGGTTTTTGGAAATCACTTCCTTTCATCCTTCAAAAGAAGGAATAGAAGGAACCGCAAGAGACTGTTCCTTACCATACACATGGTAGGAATGAACCAGGAGATATGTTCGATAAGAGTATCACAATAATATATATATATAATGACAAATAATGTACTTTTCCATTTCTATCTCATATTACTGATAGGCCATGAAACTCGGACATGGTTCTGAAATTCTCTCGGTCTGGAAACAAAAAGTATGTTGCTCTTCAACAAGTTTTTGTATTCATCACAAAAATATCACCCCCAGTTTGGGAAAACGAACAGATGAGTGGCCCAAAAAAGGGCCTAGACTGCAGCAGTTACAGTGAATGTCATAACTCAGGATTGCAGTCACTGGCAGGGATGTTTGAGGAAGCTTGCATAACATCTGTTTGCAACATGCCTGATTCAAACCAGCACTCCTTCCCTCATGAACACTGATGACTTTTTAAAAGTAAAATAAACTTGGTCATTATGCAAGCAAATTGATTTTCCTGGGTGCTTACCCAGATCTGTTTGAAGCAACAGGAAGTATTCAATTTAAAAGCTATTTTTTTACATTTGCTAAATATTTATACCACAGCTGTGTCCTTTTTTTCTCTCTTCATTTTAGTATTGTGATCTCATTCCTGTGAGCCATACCCAGAGAGCCCTCTTTATGATGCTGGAGGGACTACTCCTGTAGAGGGATTGATGTAGTTAAAAATCCCTGCTCACTGCTTTGAACATTTGTAGTGCTTCATTCCCATTATGTTAGCGTGGTAGGGAACACGGAAAGACACGCTTCATTTCGGATGTTTGCTCCCTGGGTTGTTTTTCACAGATGGTTTTATTTTCAGGTTTCTTAGTTGCCTTGTTCCTCTTAGAAGGTGTGGCTGGTTATTTTGACTCAGCTTACAGCTCTATAGCTTCCATGTAAGCCCCATCATTGTTTTTAGTACTGACAATATAAATAAATCAATCATAAGCTACAAGGTTTGCTTGGTAGCTTTGACTGGATTATTTTTTTTAGTGCAGAGAACATGTTAACATAGGATTAATATATCACACTTAGAGATTTAAATGTGGTTTTGCAATGAAAGATGAATTACTGTAGAAAGGGATTTAGAGTAATTTCACTAATCCAAGAATTTACTTGTTCCCATTTTTTATATCTGTTGTTGGTTCAAGTGTCATATGAAGATAGAACAGCATTAAAAGCCTATTTAGACTCCCCTCAGCACTCTACATGCAGGAAAAGCTTAGGGGGGGAAAAAGTAAGAACTCTGACTAGTGAAAGACAATGAAAAAAGGAAGGGGAGAAGAACTGAAGCCATACTCCACTAGTTTTATGTAAAAAAATTTTGTAGCACTCATTCTCAGTAAGATTCAATTTCAAGATTTGTAGTTTGGTCTTACAGACAGATATCTAAAACCTTCTGCAAATAAATGCCATTGGGAAGGGCCATATTTCAATTTGAACCAATTTATAATGAATGCTGAAGCTTACAGCAGTGTTCAACACCCTTTTATCTCCAGTTGTTCAGAAAAGAGATTAAGATACCTGAAACATGTATTAAGAAGAAGCCACAACATCTGCTGTGGCAGGTACACCACTGGAAAATTGGAAAAGTGTGAAAGAGTAGTTGAACAAGAGTCCCTTGCCATTAAAAAAACCTTGTGGAATAAGTCATATTGGGACATTGTAATGTAAAAAGACGTTAAAAAATTACTCAGGATGGAAAGCCTTGTTTGCTCCATGAGTGGTATTTAATGACACGAGAAATATTTGGAGATGGAAGACTTTGTTGTCACATGTCCCTGTTTTAGAAGGAAATCAGGAATGACTTACAACAAAAGAAAAAGTCCTTCATCCCTTATTCAGAACTTTTGTAATGAGTTTCAGACTAGTAAGGACCAGACGGCTCTATTCAGTGAGTTACCATTTACTTCAATCATTGGCAATTTACCAGAGATTACTTTGCAATATCTCTGAATAGCTGTAACATTCCAAAGAATGGAAATCAAATCATCTTTTCAGGCCTCTATTTATAAGCTCATATGTGCGCCTCTCAATCATGCTGTCAACTCCTCCTGGTTTCAGTTGAATCTCGAAATAAAAAAAGATTCACAAGAGATTTTGCTTTTGTAAACCTGCTCTGAGCCTTTCCCTGAGGGGCATGTTAGGAAATTAAGACTGTGTGCTTATTCCTTTGAGAACTGTCCATTATTAACATATGCCTATGGGATGTAAGTTTGGAAACATCAAACAAGCAGCGTCCAGTCATCAGGATTGGTACTACCTTGAACTTCAACACAGAAGGTGCTACATTCACTCCACATTGCAGGCATTTTGCTGTGTTATTAAAGATGTCTTATTATTTGAAGACTACCACTGTCATTTAAAAATGGATAAGAGTTATGTTTAAAAATAAGTTATGTTCAGCCCCATTATCAGCACAGCCATCTGAAGATTGTTTTCCACACTAGATAACATCAGTGTAACTTGAAGCGGGATCAGAGAGTAGGTTTCTTAGATAACATTAAATGGGAGTGGTAAAACTTACTTCCTAATATTTCAAAATTATCTTCCTATCACATCTGGCCATTAGGTTTCATAACATTTTTCCCATTGAGCTACACTTACAATGCATAGTTTTTCTAATAATAATAATTGTGTGAAACTCGCAGGCTGATGATATTGCAGCCAGGCATCTGCAGGGTCTGTTTTTCACTATCATCCAGGCTGTAAATTACTTCCATCTTGGACAAAAATGGCAAATCATCTCACTTTGGTGCTTATAATCATTAATCATATGAAAGTAGCACCGCCAGCCTGTTACTATGCTGAGTGATGTATAGCTTTGTAGTAAAAACCAGACTCTGTCCTAAAATGCTTACAATAAAAATAGGCATTTATGAACACATGTGTAGATAAGCTTTAGTACCATAAGAATGCAGAATGGCTTGATTAGGATCACATGGCAAGTCCATCAGAAACATTATTGGCTCATAAATCTCCCTATTCCTCACACACAATCTTAGCTTTCCAAGTATGTTTCCTTGTTACAAATCCAAGAATGAGCTCATAAACTACACTACCATATCATCATTGTAGTTTCACTTAAGAGTGTCTTTGAGAATTCACATGATATGTTATTTCCAATCGTGTGTTATCTGGTACAAACACTTGCTCAGGCTGCCTTGAATTTTTCATGGTTTTATGCGTTCTACACTACTTTTAAAATTGAAGCTATATTCACTTTTCTTGTGGATTTACAGTGCAAGAGTCCAGCAATATATGTGGATACTCCTTCCAGTGCATGAGGATGATTGCTGACTCACCCAATGCCTCCAATGACTCGCTTTTCCACTGCACAGCTGACTTCCCATAAACATTGGTTCCTTAAGCTATTTCTCCCTGTGTGGTAGCCTAGAGGGTTTAACATTCCTTCAAGGAACATGTAGGAAAAAGACACGGTGCAGAGGAATGTCTTATCTTTGTCAGTGGAATAGCCAAGTACAGAATAACCAGATGCAGTTCTCCCATTTATTTTGCAGTCCCAGTTCCCTCCCAGTCTGTTCCAGCTCTGTGTTCACACACTTACAAAAGGCTTCAGGCAACAACTGCTATCTCAAGTTAAGGTCAATCAATACAGCTGATGTGCTGATGTTTAATTATAGGTAGCTGACGGTGTCCTCTGGCATGGGTTAACCTTGTTAAATGTATGGTTTAAAAATATCCCTTCAAAATTAATTTTCTGCTTGTTTTTAGACACCCTGTGTGTGCCGGTTCTTCCATGACCTTGATGGGACAGGCAGCGACAGCTAAAACCCTGCTTTACTTTGTCAACACTGAGATTCACTCCTACATTATAAAACAAGTTCAGGGACTGTCACTATCTTCCACACCAGTGCATCTGATCTCTCCTGACAAAGGGGCATGAGATGGTTGTATTCATCTCATGAATACCCTGTTAGAGGTTTTTCAGCAGACACAGTCTGGGCTGTTTGCTTCTATTCACCACACGGCAAGAAAAGGGCCATTTGCTTCTGTTCATCTCGTATACTGCCGGAGAATAGGCTATGTGAAACGCACAGAGTCTAAAAGCATTTCAGTGATGTCTTCATTGTAACAACATTCTTGAAAATTTCCAGCTTTTAAGAAAAAAATATTTTTTACGTTATATGAGAGTTGAAGATCTTACTTAAGATTTTTCTTACTCCTTTTTTCTTTTTCAGTAGTTTCAGTCATGAGGGAGAACAGCTGTACTTATAAGAGCTTTTAAGAAACCACTGAATTCACTAGGACACCAATTACTATTGTAGTAGGTCAGCATGTCTCCAGCTGTACCCTGATTTCCAGTAATAGACCTAATCTTCTAAATGAACATGTGATAGCAGCTACGACGCCTCCACCATTACACCAGGTAAGTCCAATCTTGCCTCCTTTTACTCTTACCTTTGGGTCTGTAAAATTGTTGCAGAAACGGCCCCCAGGGAAGGGTTAAGCACATTACTGAACTTATGTGTGTAATGAAATGGAGTCAGTGTACTTAAAATATTGAAAAAAAAATGTAAAACCGTCCAGCATTGCAAAACAACCCTCTGATGTTTTAGCTAGGGTTTTGTTAATTCCTTGAACTTTTCAGCAGTGCTACAATATTCATGGCTTAAGTTCTAAATATATAAAACCTCATTTAATGGAATCAGTAACCCTTGTAACAAACAAGTGCCTTCTATTCAAAAATGTCGAAGTATTTTAAGCATTAAACAAAACCAAGGAGAAGAGAATCTCAGCAATCTGTGTTTTGAAATATAAGACTCCACATATTTTACACCAAAACAAAAGCCAAATTTCTTACTATTTTCCCTGAAGATTCAGAGGTAGGAGCTGTAATTATAACTCATCCAGTTAAAACTTAACAATTAATCCAAACTGCTTTCAAAAGGTTTAGTGCATTGTGACGTACATTATGAAGATGAAGAAATTATAGCTGTCAAATGTCAGATTTTACTTCTGTTACTCACCGCCACTGAACTTTGAGACTAAGCATCTTATTTTAACGTTTCTGAACAATGTGATTTTAATTGTTGTGATTAGGGAGTTGCAGAAACGTGTCCCACGTGAGGATGGCACTAAATGAAGTATTACCTCTGCTTTTAGAATTACCTTTGATCGCACTTGCAAATTCGCAGTGGATTTCCCATTAATTAATGTGAATTAGCTAGTTGTGGCTGTTAAATTTAGGTTAATTTTAAATGTTTTATAGTGCATCGCTAATTATTGGGAGGGAAAAAAACCCCCAACCCCTATTAAACAGCACGCAGGTGCAGGCGATGCATTCACTCTGCTCCGTGTTTTTCCAGGTGCTGGCCGCTGGCTGTCCTTGGATAGCTCCTGGCACCACCGTCCCGCAGAGAGCGGCTTCTCCAAGGCCCAGCACAGCGCAGCGAACTCCGCTAAATTCTTCCTGCCTCCCTAAGGATTCCATCCCATTTCCCCACGTTTAATTCACCCTCGGGGGGGCTCTGCTTCCCAGCCACCGCGCCGCTCTTTTGTGCTGGGCGCGAGGCCTCGGCTGAGCTGCTTTTTCACATATGTCAACACTCGCCCTTAATTAGCGCCCGCCGCACAACGAGCCATTCCCGCTCTCCAAAGGGCCGCGCGTGCGGCTGCTCGGACAAAGCGCGGGGGCCGCTGCGGGCGCCCGGACACCGAGACCATCCCCCGCTATTGCGGGTGTGTGACAGACGGACACACCGACGGCGTCCTTTGTTGTCGGGACGGAGCTGCGCTGGCAGCCGCAGCCCGGGCTCAGAGGTTTCTCTCTCTCTATCTACATATATCTATAGCGGTGCTGCGCCAGGTCCTGCCCGGGCACCGCCGCAGCAGCGCGGGGGGTCCGGCCCGTTCGCGCCATGAGCCCCGCCAGCCCCCGCCTCTCCCCGGGGGACGCCGCGATTCCCCGCATCCCAGGTGCGCATCCCTGGAGATCCCCACGGACCCCCCGGCTCCCCCCGCGGGGCCGTGGCCGGGGCGGAGCCGAGCCGAGCTGTGCCCGCCCCGCCCGGAGCCGCCGCGCCTGCGCCGCTCTGCGCGGGACTCCGGGAGTTCCGCGGCGGGCGGGCGTGCCGGGCCGGGCGTGCGGGACGGGCGGGTGAGTCGCTGCGGGGACAGGACAGGACGGGACAGGCCGGGCCGGGGGAGCGCGTCCCGCACAGCCGCCGCCCCCTCGGCTCCCGCCGGCGCTCGGGCTTCGCCCGCGGCCGCCTCAGGGGCGGGCGGGCTGAGCCTCCCGAACCTTCCCGCAGCCTCCGCCCGGGGACTTCGCCCCGCTCCGGACCGGCCGCGTCCCGCGCGGGGCGGCGGCGGGAGCGGCCCCTGGGGGGGGTCCCTGCCCTGCCCGGCCGCTCTCGGGCGCACTGGGCGTTCTCCCTCCGCGTCGCTACCGCGGTATTGCCTCATCGCCTAAAAATACCTCCCGGCCCGCCGGGCGGGGGCTGCGCGGGGCAGGGCGCGTTTGGGCACCGGCGCTGGCGGGAGGCGCGGAGCTGCGGGGGAGTTCAGGTGCCGGCAGCCGCGGTGTTGTCCCAAAATAGTGTCTTTCACCCAGAGTGCGAGAGGCCAGTCCATATACAGAGCCGAGGTATTTGATTTCTGCGCAGAAGGGGGGGCTGGGTGGCAAATCCGCAGAGCCAGCGCCACGACTGTCAAAACTTTTCACTATTTATACGTTTTGGCAAAGAGAGGTACTAATGTTCATTTGCTACAAGTTGCATAGTTCTCTTATTCGTGACTGTACTATCTTTTATTGGTTAAATGATTGTCTTGCTTAATATGTTTATTAGTCTGCATGCTCGGTCTTTCCCTTGGGCTGGTGGGTTTCTTGAGTTGGTGGTCACGATGTCCCCTTGCCAGGATTATGTATTACCTTTTACCCAGTTGGAGCTGATTCCAGCACAGTTGCTGAGTTGGCTTCGTTAGTTTCTTCCTTATCTTGGGAGTTCTGCCTGATGCCCTTGTGGCCCATAAACTCCTCATTCTTTGTGTCCACTATCAGTAAGGCCTTCTCCCAAAGGTTTGTTACGCATTCCTTAGGTCTGAGATCATTGAAGCATGTCAGGTCCTAAACCCTAACAGGGCAATTCTACAGACAAATATAACTTAGCTTTCCAACACTTGGGCATCAAGAGAGGGGACAGATTTGTTTCCCAGCGCACAGCTCCTCTAGCCAGCTGGAGAGGAAGCGTGAATGCTGTGGTTTGTACCTGAGCACATCCGTCACATTCAGCCCATTAGCTTCGATGTTCATCTCGCTATTAATTCACACTTGCCATTTCCCTGGAGCTTCCTTTCTCTCTGTGGCACGGTACAGTGCAGTTTTCAGCCGTGATTTCAGTGTGGTACAGGGATAGACAGCGCTGTGCTGCAAGTGGCTCTTGACTCAAGGAGCTTGTTCTGCCAAGTTTGTCAGGCAGGCTGTCAGGGGAGGGGGCTGCGTGTGCTTGTGTGGGTATTTCTGCCCTTCACAGCAAGGGAAGCATCACAGGTAGTTTCTGTATTGTTTTTCTTGCATTAAAATAACTGGAAGTGTGGGACCAGCTGTATTAACCACAGAGTTCTTTGCCAAAAGAAGGGGCTGCCTCTTTGGAAGCTCTGGCTGTGAAGCCACCGCTGGGTCAGTGGCTCATCCTAGTGGGGCTGGTCACAGGGCTGGAGAGCCCCTGTGTCCTACCCCAGTTAATAGATGTAGCTGTGGTGGGCTGCTGACAGCTGCAGCTTCTTCCCATGTTTTAAATTTAGTTTCCGGAGGTGGAGGTTCAGTTCTGAGGTACTTCTTGTCACTGATGAAAAAAAGAAGTACTAAAATTCTTAACATTTAAAGTGGCAACTAGAGATGCCCATCACAAGTTGGTGGGAGAGGTGGTTTGTGTTGGTTGGGTTGACATGCTGAGCTGAAGTGCTTGCAGTATGTTCTGATTTCCATGTCCTAATGGCTTTTGGTCATAATAAACATCAGTGTGCTGTATAGGATGATTTCTTCACCTTGAGAGATTAACGCAAACATTTCTTCCAAGTGTAATTGCCGTTGTACTTTAGAAGGAACAGCAGCTTTCACAGCTGACCAGTTTTGAATAACATTCACTTACATTTGAGGCCAGGCTAATGTAGCCAAAGAGCTAATTTGAAGAGCTGCTTCATTGTGTCTGTCTCTTTTTAACAGCTATGATGACAAGTTACAGAGAATCAACAAAAGCAGATGGCAGGAGGTGGCTCTTGTTGCTTTGGGGAGTAGCCCACTGGAGTGAAAGGTTAGAAGATAAGCACATTAACACAAAGTACAAAAAATTACGCTGGACTAAACACAAAAAAATACTTTGTGCCAGAGTGTGTTAAAGCTGAATTGGAGAGAAGTTTGAAAAAAATTATACCTTTTTAAGCACTTCACTTTCACTCTGCTTGCTTCATACTGAGAGTTCTTTTCTCACAAGTGCAGTACAGAGTTCCAGGAACAACGATCAGATATGCATATAAGGTCATCATGTACCAGCACAAGCTTGCCTGGTAGATACAGTGCTCTGGCAGAACATTTGTGGGAGGGGAAAAAAAAAAGACTGACCCTCATCTTGTGTGACATGTCAAAGGTGTGCAAAGTATGATGTTTTGACCTAACACATAACAGCATCAGTTAAATTTAAGGCTGTCTAACCTTTCAAACCTGTTATGTGCATATTGGCCAAAGTTTTTTGGTCGTTATAGGGGTTTTCTGAAGGCTTATGTACTTTTCTACATAATGTGTCTCACAAGGATTTAACTTTAAAGATGAAAGAATACCAATATTAAAACCTGGAGGAATATGAATTAGTACTGAATAACTGGATGTGGGTTTTCCCTTTTTTGGTCAACGCTGCATGTTGTTTTGCCCTAACCTCTCTGTCTTGTTAAATTAGATGTCAAGACCACTTAAAATTTATATTAGTCTTGCTGTGCATGCTACTTTTTTTCAGGATTGTGATGGCTGTCACTGCTTAGTTTGATGCTCTCTAAAAGCCACACACGTCATGACTGAGTTCCAGACCTGCATCTGCGTAACCTGTGCCCAGTGGTCTTCAGGAATAACTCTTTTGAACACAGTTGCAACTTAAAATTTCTGTTTTCTTGGGGGGCTTGTACAATTTCAGAGTGGCTTTACTTTTTTAAGGATGTTTTTGGCAATTTCTGCCTTTTGTGACATTTTGTAACTTTTTTTGGAGAGCTGAGGAGTGAGAGCCTATAATGAGATCAGTATGGGATCCTTGGTTTCTTTTGACTCAGCAGACTAATCCTGTAGTATATTTAGTACTTGCAAATCCAGGATTTTCTTGCCAGCTGAACGGTAGACCAGAAATGATAATTCACAGTTTCTGAGGTGCTGCACCAATATGTTGAGGTAAGGTAGGAAGGGGAGCCTGACAAATCTTACTCCTTTCAGTAATGCACAGTTAAGGTGAAGGTCGCTGAATGCCTGCAGTGGCAGTGCAGTTTTTCTGCAACCATCTCATAGTGCTGTGGAAAATCAGAGGAGTTTGAGCCATGTCGATCAGAGGAGGAGTGTGATGTTTTTCCCTTGCCTTGCATAAGTACAGGCATGTATTCTCAATTCACAGTGTTGTTATTGTGGAATGTATTTTGTACGTTTATGAGAAAGTAACCTTGGTTCTGAACGTCTGGAACAGATGCATGGTTCATGTGTCATTAAATTAGAAACTGCAGGAAAACAAAGAACCATCTGGAGACTTGGTGGGGGGGAGGTTGAGGAAAAAATGTAGTGTTTCAGCTACAAAAGGAGGGAAAGTGTGCTGGACATTTTTATTTTGTTTTGGTTTGGTTTTAAACCGTCTTCTTTCCGTAATTAGGTGGTGCACCAGAATGAAAGACATGGACAATATCCAAACTGTAAAGAAAGAATGGTAGGTGCCAGTTCTCCCCTCCCTGTTTCACCCCCCCCCCCTTTGTTTCCCTGTGTGTCCTGTTATGACTTTTCACACTTTGTTAAATTCTAAAATTTAATATTTTTTCTGTATCCACCTGCTCCACATGTACCGAAGGTTTCAAAAAAATGCTATCATTTTGTTGAAAGATTCCTCACATACCTGAAGTGTTTCCTAGATGCAGGAAGCTCTGTAAATATTTTTATTTAAAATAGCAAGGCAGCCTTACAAATTGCTAACTCATTGTGCAGCTCTATGTTTGATATGGAGGGGTTTGGTTTTCCAGTTCTGTTTCTGTGGCAAAGCATAGTGAAAACCTACATTAATGCTTCCAGTTTCTTTTGTTCTGTGAGGAAACTAATAGGGACAGCATACTTTTGAAATTTCTTCTTTAATGTTGTTGAGGTTTTCTTTTGTTTAAAGATGTTAATCTGTAGGGATTCTTAGTGTTGCATAGATGCGCTGCAAACAACTCCTTTTTATGCAAATGTATCAAATTACCATGCCAGTAAGCATTGCTGCTTTTGAATTCAATGCAGAATTTTATGTAAAACTGGGTATCTTTCAAAAGCTGGGATTTTTTTTCCTGAATTGCTTAAAATAGACTTTTCTGAATCTCCAATAGGAATAACTCTTGCAATGTTTACTAAAAGCTGCATAATCCTCTTACTATGCAAAGAACCTATACTGAAAGATAATCATTCATTCAGGTTGCATATTTCTGCATTTTGATTGGCAAAAATTTAACAGAAACAGCTGTCACATATACAGTGTTCTATAAAAAGATGTGGCTGATGCATCTTTTTTAATACCCTGGCAGTCCCCACAGTGTTGAAGGCTTCTATTGTATTTCTTCAGTGCACTCCAGTGGTGTTGAGTCACTTGAGTTTCTCTGATGCACTTTCCAAAACAGGAAATGGGAATGGGAAGGGTCAAGTGGGGGTTGGGGAGTAAATCCTAGGGCAATTTTCTTGTATATGGCAGAGGAACCTAAACCTATATCATGGAAATGCTTTAAGGAAGGCCCTTCATTGGTGTTCAGTTAAATGTTTGATGGTTTGAATTACAAGTATGAATCACCTAACTTGCATTCCTTGTTCTAATACCAAGTTTAGAAGTTTTGCATAGATGAATTCACCTTTTCTATTGTCATTCTTTAACTTTGCTTCTGAAGTGCAAATAGTAGCAGTTAAGAGATTGAAAAGAAGTTTATAGGAAATGCACAGCACAAAGTTGACCTGATGTTTTGTAACAGCCAAGTAAACTGGGGAGTGAGCCTTCTACACCTTTTAATACTGAGCTTCTGGGGTACCTGTTTGTCCTCTGTGTCCTCTGAGGAGTCATTTTTACTTGTCTTTGTTCTGCAGGGTGTGTAAGTCAGGAACCGACAATCAGATTTTGAATGGTACAGAGCAAAACTGTGACTACTTTGTAGATAACCTCTTTGAAGAAGCTCAGAAGGTTGGTGCTATGTGTGTGCTCCCAACTACAGTCAAGAATCAGGTAGGTAGTGAAGAAAAACCACTCATGTTTAACATAACAGCACTGCAGGAGTACTCTGGAACACAGATGAGAGAGGTGCAGTGGTGTTATCCAGAACATCTCTAAATAAATTCACACCGAATTCAGAGAGCTGTAGGAACAGCCTTTCATATCTCTCTCAGCCAGGCCTGTGCTGCTGTACTTCTGGCTTTTACTAATTTATAGTGGGTTTAGTGTCATTCTAGAACTGATGCTGGTATTGGCTAATGCACTTCTGCTTTATTAGTGAGGAGAGTGACGTGAGCAGGAGTTCCAAGGAATGACAACTACTATTACATAAGGGGTTATTTAAGGAGCTGCAGCCTTTTTGTGCAGAGGCATAGCCCATATATATTTCATTTACTCTTATTCATATGATTATGGTAGTAGTGGGATGTTCAGTGTGGGTTTGTATCTTCGTGATTCTGTCCTCTTCGTGTTTTTCTGTTACTCACGAAAGACTGCTAAGGGGAGGGAGAAAAGGCCGCGTAAAACAAAGATGTCACGAAGAAATGTGGAGTGGGCATTGCTGGAAATTATGTTCATGAGTCCCTAACTGAGCCTGGAAAAAAAAAGGAATTTCAGGAGAAGTATGTTAAATTGCAGTTCTGAAATAGTGTTACGTGGCATTACTTGTGTCAGTGCCTAAATGGGAAATTGGTGTGGAATAATTAGCCCATGCTGAATTTGCATACTGGCTCACTGTAGAGGAACCTTCCCCTAATTAGAATTCCTTCCATATGCATTGGTGCTATAAGACACAAGAGTTTTTGAAGGAATCTAATCTTGCTGAGTGCTATAAACTTTTTTTGACAGACTACCCAACTGAAAGAGAAGGAATTTTATTCAGCAGCTTGCACATGCCTGTTTATTTATGTAGCAATCATCTAACAAGTCAAAATGCAAAAAAGAAAAAAAAAAAGGGTAAAATTGTCAGGTACTATCAAGCCTAGTTCAAACTAATTTCTAGCTGAGGTGAATTCTGCATTCATATCTGCTTCATATACCTCACCTGTGGCCAAGTATCTGTCAAGACAAGGTTATTTCAGGGATCTGAAATATTCAGACCTGGATAATCAAATGCTTCCTTAAATGGCGTGATGCATAAATATGAAAATACAGTCCCAAATATATCCATGTTACAGTTGGGGAGATTTTAGTAAACAGTGTGAAGGCTACAAGTTGGAGTACTGGATGATTTCTGGCAAACTTAACGAATCACCGAGAATTTATTTTTCCATTTGCCTAACAGCAAGGTTTTGAATATACCCAGGAATTCCAGGGTGACATAAATGTATGACTGTGTGAAAGTGAATTTTCTGGCACTTGCTTCATTTTCTGAGTGAAAGGCTTCTGCGTACATTATCTCAATGCCTTTACTTTGAGAAAATCTTCCTGAATGATCAGAACAGGGCTTTAACCCCCGTAAATCCCCAACGGGACTGTTCTGGCAGTTGGTGTTCCGACACCAGGCATGTGTGCTCTCAAATGAGCTCTTGAGGAGTTGCAGCTGGCTGGAATCATCTACCTCTTTTTTTTTTTTTTCCCACTCCTTTCTGAATTGAAGGAGTGTTCTTGACCTAGGAAAGCAGAATGATCGGGGGAAGGTTTATTTCTAACCCTGATTGACACAAGATCCTTAGAAATGTCACTTACCCCTTGCAGTTGCTGTGCCTGTTGGCACAGGACCAAGGCAGATTACAGTGAGCCTGCTCTCAGTATTTTTAGTCCATGGAGTGGATGATTTATAATCACAAGGTACCGTGGGTATACCAAGCTGCTTTTACATCAGTGTTATAATGAGACTTGTCCTTACTTTGTAGGCTGATGTCATCATTAAACTTTGGAAAAACGGGTTTACAGTAAACGACAGCGAACTTCGGAGCTACACTGATGCTGCAAACCAGCAGTTCTTGGACTCCATTAAAAAGGGGTGAGTTTTGTGTTCTTAACCAGCCCGAGTGAATGTGCTTCGGGTGGCACTTAGCTGATGCTCTAGGTGTTTTACGTGGCTCCTTGGCTTTGCTGCACTGCAGTGTCCCTGTAGGAGCGCAGGCCCTGCTGGTCTCGTCCCTGCAGCGCTAATGGCTGTTGGAGCATCAACAGGTGTAATACAGCTTTCAGTGGCAGTAGTTGTGCAGTTGCTGATGAACAGATAAAAAGGCAGTGTTGGTGGGGGGCACAGCAGGTGCAGAACAAAATAAAGAATAAATCAGTGCCCAGTAAGAGCTACTGTTCAAATGGTATTTTGACTAATGAACTCAGTGCACAAGTGGTTGAGCATTTCTGGTTTTATTGTCTTTTGTTTTCTTTTTGTTTGTGCAAAGCCTTAAATGGGCACAGATGGTCCATGTAACATCAAGAAACTCTGATCAGTCTTACATTTCAGACATTTTCCCTAGTACAAACTTGCTTTTTCAGTCATTTTGCCTGTACACAGAAATCTTACCTTTATCCCTGTGTTAACAGCAGTCTTGCCTTTATCCTTGTGTTAAAAGTTAATGTGCTGTCCTGATTTCTCCTTGTGTTTGCAGTTGTTGCTTTAAAAAAGTAGGTTGACCATACAGACCAACGTGATTTTGAACTTTTAATTTACAGTCTGTTTTCTCCCCGCATACAGATGGAGAGGATAATATGATTCAATAACTCCTTATCAAGTGTCTGAAATTACTAAGCCATTGTGATTTTCTTTTCAATACTTTGCTAGCCCATGAAAAAATACTGATTTTATACTATTTCTCCTCTATGGCTGTCATCTGTGTTAGTTGTAATAGCAATTAACTACACTGTTTAAAGCTCTTTGTGTTCTTTGTGTGCATTCATCAAAAGTTTGCCACCTTTCTTCCCCTGTTTGCCTGTGAAGATGCTAATTATGGGATGGTTCCTGCATAATCACTGATGGTAGAAAAAGCACTTAGTACAGCCCCTCTGCCAGCTGAGCCCCTCCACCCCAAATTGTACTGTCTGCATCACAGCTCACAGACAAAGGCATTGTTGTTTTCTGCTTAATGCAATTAAAGCATCACCAAGGTGATGTTATTGCACTAAAGAGTGTGGCTGTTAGTGATGATCTAATTTTTAAAAGCTGTGATTTTTTGTAATTAACCACATTGTGTCTAAACTCAGTTCTTTCTCTTTAAAAGCCAATTGTCTTTTTCTTTCTTGTTTTACTATAGGGATAAAATAATTCAGCCTTTTTGCAGCAATGTGCGGCAATACTGAACTTCCTACACATCCTGTCCTTAAAAGTGGTAACTGCTGAGTAAACTTGAACATCATTCAACAAACTTTTTTTTTATTGTTCCATTTCTAGTTAATTTGTAGTTCAGGAACTTGAAGTTGTTTGTGTACCATGCACTTAACATAACTCTTAGTAAATTCTTGGGATTTTTATTTTTTTAAAGCATCATCCTTGAAAGGCTAAATGTAGAACAAGTATTAATCATTAATCTATTTTGTATACGGAAAACAGTATAGTTGTTCTTTATCTGACATGCCTTTTTTTTTCTCTTAAGGGAGCTGCCTTTTGAGCTACGAAAAGTTTTTGATAAGGAGGAAGTAGATGTGAAAGTGGAAGATAAAAAAGATAAGGTGTATTTGTCATCCAAAAAGCCAATGTTTCATCCCTTTTCTGGTCACGGTTACAGATTAGGAAGGTGAGTAGTCTGACGTGCTCTATGACTGAGTAGTTGAAGGGAACTGTACCTTAGGTTAAGGATTATAATTCAGGTTGGAAGTGACTTCTGGAATCTTCCAATCTAAGCTCCTGCTCAAAGGCGGCCAGCTGCAGGGGCAGATGAGGTTGCTTAGGCTTTTGTCCAACTGGGTCTTGAAATGCTGCAAGAGTGGAAAGCTGCACAGCCTGCTTTAGTGCTGGACTGTCTTTGTGGAAAAGAAGTTTTTCCTTATATCCAGTCTGAATGTCTCTTGTTTGAATTTCTGTCCACCATGAAGAGCCTGTCCCCTGCCTCCTGCAGACCCTGGCAGGCTGTTTGTAGGTGCTCCACGACCACCACCATCATCCACAGGCTGGACAAGCACCTCTCCTCACCTCTGCTCACGGGGTGAATGTTCCATCCTGCAGTGATTTTGGTGTCTCTCCATGAAACCTGAATCTTGGGGGGTATAATTGGCTGTATTGCTGTATTAATACAAACAGGATGCTGGTGGCTTTCTTTGTTGGAGCTCACAATATTAGCAGAACTGTTTCCAGCTGAAAAGCTGTCACTCTTCTGTGATTTAAGAGAAAAGAATCTCTTTTAAAGCTTTATGTTTGGGAAGAGGGGAGTATGACAGTCCCATAGAGGAAACTGAAGAAGTAAAAGGTTATTTTGTGTTCTCTTAAAATTGCTCAGTATTTAATCATGCATTTGTTGCAGTTAAGGCATTTTAGCATGTTATGGTGATCCTCTTTACTCCGTGTTTCTCTTGTAGTTGAAGAGTGTCAGCCACTAATGCCAATGCTAAAACTGGGCTTGATTTACAACCAAACTGTCTTGTATTTTGCCAGCTGTTGTAGAGGGACAAGCCAGGAGTTCATGTATTTGATCTCTGTGATTTTTCCTTACTCCAGCCAGATTATCTGTTTCAGGTATTCTTGTCATGAAAGATTTATATGCCTTAAAAAGCAGGTTCAGCTTAGGCAACAGGAAACTTTCAGTGACCTGGAGCCTACAGGTGGGACTGCTGAGTGACCTGCAGGCTGGGGTTGTAGGCTGTGGTGAAGCCTTAGGTGAGCAGCTTGTTTTGATTAAGTGGGAAGGGTTTGGCTGCTAAGGCGCAGTGCTTGTGCTGAGGGAAAACCTGACCCGGGCAGGAACAGATGAGGCAGGGGAAGAAGATAATGTGCAGAGCAAGAGCCTGATAACAGTAAAGGATGAGTGGTTCCAGGCTTCAGAGCACCAAGTATCTGTTTTATCAGTTTCATCTGTTCCTGTAGCACAGTCAATTCAGTTGCTCCATGCTTGAGTAGATACAGTCAATAGGTAAAACTGTCCCTTGAGAGATGGATGAGACACTGCAAGACTCTCTTTTGGTGGCACTGAAATCCTGAGCAAACGAGGGTCAAGAACTTAACCTTATTTATGTGTGTAGCAAAACCAAACAGATCCCCAGTGTGCTGGGTTTTTGCTGCTAACCAGTGCTAAATGGTAGGTTGTTCAGCTGCTTGTTGTGCTCTGCCATGCCTACAGCAAGTAATGATCTTGCTTCCCAGTAGGCAGGTTAGGATTTGGAAACACGCTAATCTGTGAATTTCAGTTGACTGGCCTTGTACACTGAGTCTTGTGCATTGAATCCTACAACTTGCTCAGCATTTCTTTTTTTTTTTTTTTTGCTACTCTTATAGTCTGTTCTGTGCTGTGCTATGAGAGCCTGTTCTTTAAAGGCAAGTAAATATTTTTGCTGATATTGGAAACATCAGGAATAAGTGCTCCTACTCCATAAACTAGTGCTCGCTTCCTACTCTTAAATGTCCATTACATGTATATGCTACACTTGCAGCAGAAAAGTTTAGTGGAGAAATAATAGAGCTGTCTGAGACCTGGAACAAATTTTAAGCTGTAGAACTCCTTTTCCACAGTTGCATTTGTGTGATTAGTCAGAAGTGAGAGAGGCAAATGACCAAAGAGTTTATTTCAGTTTATGGCCTATCTAAACTTCTGCTTATCAAATAAACACTTCAAAAGTCTATTTTGCCAGTGATCCCAGGTGGAGGAACTTTGTGGTGTACAAACCATTATGAATTGGTCTGTTGGCTGGCTCTTTAAAACTTTTGTTGGAAGAAAACTAGAGGAACTAGAAATAAGTATATTGATACAGCTCAGATAAGCTTGATCCTCCAGCATTTTGTTTTACAGGAGAAACAAATGAGACTTGCCAGAATTTTCCAATGTACTTTATAAACCTGTATAACTAGTGGATATATTCTATTTTATCTACCACCATTCAGCTGCATTTCATAGTTTGGGATTATGGCAAGATTTGCAACTGCACTTCTCTGTTGAGCTTATCAATGCATCGTTAGGACTCCCTCAGAAACACGTTAATTAAACTAGTGACTTTCAGCAAAGTGGGCTTGCTCTATAATTATCCTCATTAGGGTAAAGCATTGTGTGTCAAGGTTCTTAACCGTCAGTCAGGGTAAGGCATGGTACCTCACTCCTGGCTTTTTCTTTTCAGGAAATTGACAGGATGCTCTTATGTCTCTTCGATCTTTAGTTTACATCTTCTTTTGATAATCTTATAAAAGGAATAAGCCTTTAAAAGGAGTTGCAGTGCTTCAATGTCAGGCTAATAAGAGACTTAGATTTCTAGTTTGTGACTAAGTCAAAGCTCCTACCACTAGATGGCTTTATCTGTCAGTTCTTCAAGAGCAAAGTTGTTATATATAGAAATGCTTTAAACCTTGATGAATACAGTTCTAATGACTCTTGCAGCTTCAATTAATGAGTTGGCTTCAGCTTCACACATACTTGCTATTGGCAGAATCGTCTCCAGTGCCTACCACAAATTGAGATATGACCCTGGGGGAAGCTGGTTTGAGAATGACCCCAAAATCTGTATCCATGGGAGACAGTTGTCTGAGCTACAGCTGTGACTGATGTAGTTCAGCCCAGGCTGGGCCAGACTCTGGGCAGCTGCACAGCCAAGCACCTCTGCAGCCTCTGCTGTGCACGTGAGTGCTGCGGTGTCTGAGCTGGGAACTGAACACCACTGAGCAAGTACACAGCAAAAGCTGATCATCGTTGGACTGAAGTATGACTTGAAATATTTCATTTTATTTTTTTTGCTCTGCTCACAAGACTGTTTAACATTGTCTTGCTGGTGCTCAAGCTTTTTATCCTGATCTAGAGGGCAATTAAGTTTTATTCTGTATTGATGTCAAGCATGAACAGAAGCTGGATGTGAAATAGTGAGGCAGGTGGGTGGTAGTAAGTCACCTGCACTTGGAATATCTGAATATTTTACAGATGTGCCTCTTGGTGCCAAGTTCTTGTGGCCCAGCTGATTTCTGTGTAATCCAAAACAATCTGATGCCGCTTATCTGCTTCCAATCGCATTGAACAGCTCTTATCACTCACTTGGGGATGAGATTTCTTGATTCTCATTCTTTTTGCTAAGTTTCAATGGCAAAAATAAAAAGTATCTCTACTGGTCAATACTCTAGAAATTAGGGCAGCACTTAACTAAGCAGTGGGCAGTAAGAGTTTTTGAAATACCTCAGACTAAGAACTTGATCCCAAGACTCTAACTTTATTAGTCTGAATATATTGTCATAAGCCATCTTTGTTTTAATAATAAATTAACTGAGACTTTTCTGCTTTATGATTAAACTAAGGTGCAAGAATGTAAAGCAGATTGCAGTATAGTTATGATTCCATGGCCATCAGTTACCCAATTCTCTCTCAAGAAACTGTAACTCATCAATTTTCAATGCAAAGAGAGAGTTTTTCTGCAAACAACTGCTAAGTGTTCATGTAGTCAGTGACCACAGCTGAGCCCAGAGGAGAAATGGTAGCTCCTTAAATCACTGCTATTGCTCTGCAAGCAAACATCTGGTTATACTCACAGGAGCTGAGGATGTGCCCACTGGATCAGCCCTGATGGCAACTTAAACAGTACATGCTGTAAAGGCTTAGTCATGAAAGAAGCACTCAGCTCTAGACATTTCTACAGAATAAAAATGTTTGCGAGTAGTTTTTTGTTGTTTGGTTTTTTAAGATCATGGTCTTGGACTGAGGTCCCTCTATTCTGTCAAGTCATCTTGTGTATCTTTGCCCCTATGGGAGGGTCAGCTGTAGAAAGTGCCTTAGAAAAATAAAATCCAAAAGCTGTGTGCATCAGCCTGGATTTTTCACATTAAGTCAATTGCTCTGATAGATGAGTAATTCTTCTAAGCTGAGATAGATGATGCTGGAGTCTAAATCAAGGCTAACAACATTCAGTTAAATTGAATTACTGTAATCACATTACGATGAAAATTAGCTTTGAGTATGCAAATTCAATACTCAACCCCCTTAAAGTTTCACCTGTGTGATTAGAGTATAAAAACGCACGAAGCATCTTCAGACTATTTTGTCTCTTGTCTACTCATATTTAATCCTTCAGTCTTATAAAAATGTTAAATATGAGCAGATTGAAATTCTTTACCATGTTGAAGTCTTTAAGTGAAAGTATTGGCATACAGTCGAAAAAAAGATGATATTTTTTGGTTGGCGTTCCTAAATTTGTTAACATAAGAAGTCATCAGTGCACCCTGGTACAGGGCAGAAAGCTCCAGAAGCAGAGGTCTGGAGGGAGATTCAAGCTTACATGTATACCCAGAAACCATAACCTCATATGACTTTTTTTTTCAGTGCTACTCCAAAAATAATCTCTAAAGTACGAGACGATCATCAAGGACCTGATGACAAAAGACACCTGCCTATAGTACCCTTGAATGATTTGGAACCTATCACTAACATCCAGATCTGGTTAGCTGATGGGGAAAGGATAATCCAGAAATTCAATGTTTCTCACAGGTAAGATTTATTTTAGCACTGTCATATGTATTTACATCTGAACTATTTGTGTTATGTCTGTACACATAAGTCTCTGATTTCTGTGGATAATCTGTCATCTCAGTTCACTTAGTGTTGGGCTGCTCTTCAGCTGTGTCTAGAAAACCTTTGAAATTTTGAGAAATCTTCTAGCTGAGAAGAGAGAAGAATAAGAGGAATGTGAACTGATATTAGTAGTCAGTTCATAACTGAGCATAAAGGAAAATCTGAGGAAACTCTAGGAGTTCTTTGTAGGTTAGTGGAAGTTAGGATGGTATTGCTCATTACTAGAAGAAACAGCTTCTAAGATGACACAGTTCACAGAACAACTACATCTGGAGCAAATGGCTTAGTAAAAAGCCTGCTAGTCAATGGGCATAGACAGCACCCCAGGTGGGAGCTGGAGAATGTGACTTAGAGCTGAGCCAGAGAAACCTCTGGGAAGGGCCAGAGTTAATGCACTGGGCAGGGGAGGTTCATCTCCTGCATGTCAGCATGGACAGAATAGAATGCACCCAGTGTGTTTAATTATTAATTAGCAAAATCTCCAGTTCCCAAGGAAGCTTATAAATCGGATAATGACAGAAGGTGTCAGCACAG
The DNA here is from genome assembly GCA_035584735.1 of Pseudotriccus pelzelni. Taxonomy (NCBI): domain Eukaryota; kingdom Metazoa; phylum Chordata; class Aves; order Passeriformes; family Tyrannidae; genus Pseudotriccus; species Pseudotriccus pelzelni. The sequence continues at coordinate 108,073,828 of JAWMRA010000113.1, forward strand.
CACATGTATGTGGGAGCTTTGAGAAAGTAGGATTAACACTTTAACATTCAATTGAAGAACTACTGTCTTTAGAGACCTTTCTCAAATCTGTGATGTGAGAAATTACTCCAGCACTATACAGTCATGTCGTGTAAAGGATATGTTGACTGTGCTTGTCTGTGAAGCAATTTGAAGGTATCACAGATTTAATACAACCCAGGCTGCTGTCAAGATAAGCTGTGTATGTCTGTGGCTGGTCGGAAGAAAAGCTCAGCAGTCGGAGGTTAATGACTGTAGTTTTTTCTTTGACTTGTACTGATGTATTACTATTAGAGGCCTGAGGTATGAACTGAAAGAGTGTTGTGATGTACTGCTGAAGGGTCAATTGCTACTTTAATTATAAATACTTAATTGAAGGGCTTAATATCTTGATTATTCCAGGTTTCTCACATTTAAGCGTATTGAGAAGCTTTCTGTCTTCCTGAAAAATAGCAGTTTGAACAGCTGCTAAGTGCTTTTGAGAGGAAAAAAAAAAATCTGAGATAAGCAGGACAACAGCCTTAGTGATGCAATGCCCTTTTTGAAGTAGCATGCAATAAATATTCCAATATAACATATCTTCTTGCCACAAGACCAGCATGTTTGTGCTGTATACAGTATTTGTGTACGATAAGAACTAGAGGGAAATCCTTTTAGAGTACACATCCTTAAGTGTGATGATTGCACAGAGAGCACTCCTTTCAGTGGAGACACAGAATACAGTCAACCATTTGTTAGCTAAACTATAGATTAACAACATTTAGCACATACGTTGTAGTGTCTGGGTACATTGATTACTTCTACCTTTTTGCGGATAGAATGTGTATGTGCCACAGTATCTGCTGCTTTAGGTGTGGCTTGATTTCTGCTGAAAGCTTGGAGCAGAAGTGCAGGTACCACCTGTAGAACTGCAGCGTGGGGAATCAAGACATGAGAGTGTAGCAACTAGCAGAGTAGAGCTGTAGGAATAGCACACAATCAGAGCTGTCTCTTGGATCTAGTTGTGTCCCTTCTTGAGCACTTGCTAAGTTAGTGTGACCCTGGAGTATTGAGCATGGAGCCTGGAAAGCTGGCTTTCTGAAGCGGAGACCTGGTGGGTAATTGCTTGAGTTGCTCTTGGAACACAGTGAACTTTGATGTAATGCTTGTAGACACATGTAAATGTCCAACCAAAAATTCAGTCCTGCTTGAGGTTTTCAGGCTCTAGGCTTATAAGACCAAGCAGTGTCTCTTAATGGAGGCCTGCATACACAGAAATTGTTTTTTGTTGTACTGGCAAATCTGCCCTGGTGAGTGAGTATGGCTGAGGCACAGAGTTTGGTCATCTGTGCTGCTAAACTGTTAGGATGGCTCTCCCCCAAGCCAGCCAGCACTTTCTCTGTTGATATCTAGCCAAGGTGCAGATGTTAGCTCAGATGATGGACCATTCCCAGGAGGCAGTAAACCTCATGGGCTACACTGTGAATGGGGGAGAGGAAGGGTAGGTTTAGTAAGTTGCCAGTAGCCAGAGTCTACCAGGCCTCAGCACCAGAGAATGGACATTGACACTATGTTTATTTTGTTGATGTAGATGTATCCTCTCATCTTCATTTTCTAATTAAATTGGTCAATCCTGATTGTTCCATGGCAAAACCTCTGTCTTGATCACTTGTTGCAAGGTTCTTCACACCTTAATAGGCAGCTTAAATCTGTAATGAATTCACCACTGCACCTGCTTTGGTAGAACGAGACTGTATTTAGACCTAGTTAATATATCAGCTATCCAGACAATTTTTGCAAACCCTTTTTCTAGATTTTTGTTATGGTTCTGCTAAATGTACCACACACTGGAGGCATCTTTATTCTAGCTCTTGTCTACAGAATCCTCAGGTAAGAGCTCCACCAGCTGGCTAAGAAATGGTGGGCTTGTGTAAATACCATCTGAGCCATGGTGAAGCATTTGAGTGCTCAGAAAAAGATACTCATCCCTGTTCCCTTGGGAGTACTCTCAGAGCATGCAAGCCTTAGTCCTTGCCTCCCAGGTGGATCAGGCATTTCAGGATACCACCTCATCTATATTCCTCCAATTCTCTGCCATCAGGCATTACACGAAGTGGTGTCTCGTTCTCATCCTGTGGTGGCTGTGGGTGTTGGTGCGTGGTCTGTGTTGGGTCTGCAGTGCCAAAACTCTAATGCCGAGTTTTCTTCTTTTCTTCTCAGAATAAGCCATGTCAGAGACTTCATAACAAAGTATCAAGGATCAGAGGGAAGTGTTCCCTTCACACTGATGACTTCCCTGCCCTTCCGAGAATTGCAAGACGAGACGCTCACGCTGGAGGAAGCAAAGCTGCAAAATGCTGTTGTTGTTCAGAGACTTCGGAAAACAACTGAGCCTTTCAGACTCTTAGTGATAAAAGCACCTGACAATGACTATAAAACTGCTGCTACCCCTAATGGACAACTCAAGAATGAGCAAAAAAATGCTGTCAGTAGTACAAGATCAAATTAGCTTTTAACTGGCCAAAAACTAGATGCAGGGGTAACTAGGCAAAACCAAAAATGTAACCAGCAATATGTGGATGCCCTCACATCCTCATGCACTGTGCTCTTGGAGAGCAGTATGGGTGCTGTGCTGTCATCCCTAATAGGTATTTTCAGGTAGACTGGGTGGTCAGAGCCTGGCTGTGTAACATAGCAGAGGTAACTGTACAGCAGATCATCCTTAGAATTTCCTTAGGTAAAAAGCTTCGTAGTTATTTAATGACTGGCTTTAGGTGGAACAGTTCTCTGAGACTTAATTACTACTGATAGCGCCATTTAGGGAAAAATAGTATTTATTTTTGCACTTTGGACTAAACTGAAGTATTTCACATTGTCGTGTAAACTGCTGCAGTTTGCATTCTTCTCACAGTAACTTTTAGACAACAGATGCTGCAGGGAAGCTCACATTTGGACTCTTAAATTGAAAATCTTCAGGATCTTTGGGATTTAACTTTTATCACAAGATCTGCAATGTAATAATGTTCTGTCAAGTCTTTACATGGTGGTAGGTGCATGTGTGAGAAGATAGAAATGAGGTAGTCTGGTGCATACTGCCTATGAAGTGCCTCAAAGTAAGCTCTGAAGGAATTGTTATTACCAATGGTTGAAGTGGTTTCTGCCTCTTCTGGGCTGCTACGAGTGTCTTACAGATCAAGTGATGTTAAACTACCTAGCTCAATTAGCATAGAGATCCACTTTTAGCTTTGTCACACAAAAACTTCTGCTTTTCTGGCACCACCATACAGGAGTAGTGACTTACGGTTGTTTTTGTATTCTTTATCTGCCTCTGCCCTGAACTGACCAGCTAATTGAGACAGTAATTACATGTAGCCGAGTTTCAAAGATACTGAAAATCCTTATTTGAAAACTGAGGGTTTTCTCCCCCCTTGCCCCATTTCCACCCAAATCTTTTATTTTGCTATTCATGTACTTGAGGCATAAAAATTGTAGCAAACTATTCCATGTTTTGCTAAAAGAGAAATCAACATAAAGACTAAATATTTTGTACTGTGTTTACTAAGTATGTGGGTTTGTGAATGGAACTAAAGTCTCTAGGTAAGACTTAACTCAGGACCTTTGGTAGATGCTGACTAATCTGTACTACCTAAGCCAATGGATGATTGTTGGGGTTGTACTTCTTTTGCGTGGTTAAATGAAAGATGGTTTTGGGTTTTCCTGGTTTTGTTCTAAATAGAAAATTGCTTCATTGGAGTGACTTGTATTCTATCTGAAAATTGGGAGACTTCAAACTATTGGTGTACTTACTTCCCAGGGATATAAAAGTGGTTTGCTTCAGCATCTCTCCTGGTGTGAGTGAAATCAGTCAACTGCACAAATATCTGTTCAGTGTTCTCAGAAGGCAAGTCTCTGAAAACCATGCAGTTCACTGTTTCAGTGCTATAAAATTCATGTGCTACTGTGTCATCTGGGTTTGTGTAGCAGGTAATACAACTAAATTTTCTTGGCTCTTGCACTGACTCCTCACCTATGTGAAAAACAGGAAGAAATGTGCAGACAAATCCACTAGTAAAATTGCAGAGACAAACCACCTGCGGACTCAGATCCAGCTCTAAGTTCTCAGAGCTCCCTGAAGAGTAAATTTTATTAATCAGTGCTTTTTAATTTGCCCTAATGTAAAAATAAGTGTTAGAAAACCATACATGCTTGATTGTGAGCTCAGCTCTTATCTAAAAGGTGCATGAAATGTTAAAGTAACAGTATACTATTCAAGCATTGGCAGCACAGAAATTCAAAGAAATAATTAGTGTCAGATTGAAGTTGAAGGGTCAAATTGTAGGTAAACCCATTTTGCTGGCTGTCCTTTGGAAAGTATTTTGTATTTCAGCGTTGACTCATGTCTGATGCCAGCATTTTAAGGGATTGCACAGCTTGGTTCTACCTGGCTGTATATTGTGCTTTACTGAAATCAGCCGTGTCTGGCTAAAGCTTTGGTGTACTTGAGTGTGCATTTGCAGTTTGAAAGTGTATTACACTTATTTTGTAATTACAAAATAAGAGCAAACCTTTGAAAAGTCTTGAATGATGCTGACCTGACTGCACTAATCCCATGTTAGATTAGAAAGTGCCTTTAAAAAAGGTAATGAACTGTGATTGGATAACTTATTTCCTAACTTGGAGAAAATCTTTGGAGTGAATACAGGGCTCTCCTGAATCTAATTGGGTTTTTGTCAGCTTGTAAAGACTGATTAGCTACCTGTAGTGTCCGGACAGCCTAATCTCTTGCTCTGTGCTGTAGACAGCTATTGTGCGTTGGTCAAACAACAGTAAAACTGGCTTGATCAATGCCACAGTTTGTGAAACACACAAGTACTATCAGTTATTCATTGTTTCTTCACAAACCTTTGCTGTTTCGGGTAAAGCCTGTGAATTAACATGATTTATTGAAAAATTGAAATAGCCAAGAAAAGAACAAAGAAAGGAAATTTTGTTTTTCCATGCTGGTTTTCCCTTTGTGAAGAAACATGCAAATGGAAGTAACAAAGATTTAGTGTGTTGCAAGGATGGTGTGTGAAGAGAAAATGAAGAACCTAAATGCTGAATTTGAATGTTAGATGCATACTTTGTATCTAGCTTGATACTAGGCAATCTGTCTGTGTTTTGAAGCTCATCAGGCCTCAGCCTTTAAAGACCACCTGGGAGCCCAAAAGCACCAGAGAGTTTTCAACAAGGCCTGTTAAGGCTGTAATCTCAGTTTTCTTTTGAAGGTCTGTTTTTTAAAAAAATAATGCCTTGCTTTTTCAGAATTTTGCAAATTCGCAACAGTTAGTCTTATCAAATGAGGCTGCACGGGATTTGCACGTCAGTACTTCATGGCATGGTTTGCAGTGTCTGCCCAGTACCCACAAGGTGACCCTGCAGAGAGCTCTTCGAATCAGTCAAGCCACAAAGCCCTGTGCATATAGATTAGTTGTCATCTTCCCAAGACAGGCAGGTCACGAGTCCTCCTGTCCTTGTTGGCTTCATTGAACCGTCTCTCAGGCTGTCTCACTGTTGAAAGAATTCATACTTCAAAATGAAATTTGTATTTTTTTTTCCCTCTGGTGCAGAGCGTGCTTGCGAGAGCATTTCCCAGTGGGCAGGGTGGTGCTGAACTCCTACAGCCTAGATAAGGGTATTGGCTGCAGGGCAGCAGAATCACAGAATCAATTAGGTTGGAAAAGACCTCTGAGATCAAGTCCAACCTGTGACCGAACATCACCTTGTCAACTAGACCACGGCACTGAGTGCCTCGTCCAGTCTTTTTCCTTAAACACCTCCAGGGACTGTGACTCCACAACCTCCCTGGGCAGCCCATTCCAATATTTAATCACCCTTTCTGTGAAGATATTCTTCCTAGTGGAAGAACTAGCAGCGCTCTCCCCGCAGCACGGGCGTTGCGCGATCTCCGTCCAGCTGACAGACGACAGCGCTGCTCATACATCCGTGTGAATCGGGAAACAGCGCACCTCTTGAAAGGGACAGAGCTGGCACCTTTGGGCTGTGGATGAGAACAGCCCCTGCACCCTCCGCCGCCGCGCCCCGTCCTTGAACACCGCGCCGCGGGAGCTGCCCCGCGAAGAGCGGAGGGTGTCGGGGGCTCGGCGGGGCGGGGGATCCCCTCTCCCGGTCCGGGGGGGACAGCGGCGGCACCTTCGGGGCTCAGCGAGAGCCGGGGAGGGTCCCACTGCCCGCTCTGCCTCGGCCGCCCCGCCCCGGGCGCAGGTGTCGGGCGGGGTGGGATGTGCGCGGTGCCATGGCGGGGGCGGCGAGGGACACCCCGGCGGGACAGGAGGAGGTGAGGGGCTGCGGGGGGGGGGGGTAAGGCGGCCGTCGGGGGGCTTGGGGAGCCCCTCGGGCACAGCCCGGGGCGGAGCGGTGTCGGGGTCCGGCCGCGCCGGTGCTTCGCTCCCGTCGCGGGTGGGCTGCGGGCGCTGGGCGGTGCGGGCAGCCTGAGCTCGCCGCCGCCGCGCTTCGTGCGGTGCTTCGTGCGAGGGCTCGGCGAGCACCTGGAACAGCTCTTGAACCCTTCCCGCTGCCCACGCGCTCTCTCCGGGCAGGGCCGTAACCCTGGTGTCTTCCCTGGATTCACTGTCCGCTGCCGTGGCAGGAGAAAGCGCGTCCCCTTCTCACCTCCTCTCCCCTCCGGGGCTGCCTCCGGACCGAGGCAGGTGAGAGGGATGCTGAAGGCAGGAGGGGTTCGCTCCCCTCAGCAACTCCCGACTGCCAGGTGTGCGTTGTGAGCGAGGGAGTGTCTAATGCTGCCCCTTCAGGCTCGGTGCTCGCCTCGGTGGGAGTGGGAGGCAGGTAAGGGGTGAGCGGGGAATCCCCCACTCCGTGGCTCTTGAGGGGACGCCAGGTAAAACTGGGAAGGGGCAGCTTCCAAGCAGAGAGGCTGAGGTAGCTTTCCACAGCAGGATGGAGAGTGTTTGGGCCATGGAGCTCATTGTCCACAGTGGGCTTGTGCTGTTCGGGCTTTGATTTTTTGGGATGTATTGATAGCAGAATTCTGAAGATTTTCCACAGACACACACCATCTTTGGCTCACTAAGTCTCTCAGCACTACATTACCAGCATATGGAAGAGTATCCTGGGAAAGTTCCGCTGTATCCCACCTTACATGCCCTTTCTAAGTGTCTGCATCCAAGCCCTTCTCCTGTTGTTTCTTTCACTCAGGAGTGGGCTGATGTCATTAGGAAACCTGAAAACAGGTCTTAAGGTGCTTGGTGTGAGGGACCTGGGGTGCCACCCATGACTATCACACTCGTGCTTCCAAGAGGGGGTTGTTTCATCACTCACAGAACAGAAACATTACCAGTGTTAATTCTATGTTGAGAGAAAAGCTGACTCAAAAGCTGCTCCTCTCTAGCTGCATTTCATTGTTTCTCAGATAAACCTAGACTAGCATTTATCTTTGAGTCACAGGTTTTGTTCTCTTTCCTTACTGCTTTTAAAATACTTGTTGGTTCGGTTCTGGACTCAACTGATAACAAATAGTTTAGGACAAAACAAGGCTGCTCCCTATGTCCATAATGTAAGTGCAGTATCTACACACAGCTGCAACAGTTGTTTTCAGTGTGCTTAAATACTTTTCTTAGAAATAAGGTGGTCTGTTATAAACAATTTCTTCAATTTCTGTTCTGTTGGGGAAGGGAAAATTTACAGCTATGGTTTTGCAAGATAATTAAAAATAAAGAAACTAAAGTGTATGAGGAGCATTCATTTCCCATAACAATGTTTAAGCTTACTTTTCTATTTAAGGAGCAAAATCTCTCAACCATTATGCTTTCTTGGTTTTCCTTGAAACACAATTAAATTTTATATTATAGGAGCATCTCTAAGTACAAAATTATCAAATTTGTAACTTCATTAGACCTTCCTTTCTCTTACCTATCACACAATCATCTTGCATTTCTCCTAAAGCTTGTAGAAGCAATTCAGTGTTGACATTCTACTACACCACAGGAGTCTTGAAACAAAATTTCCATTGTACTTTTGTGTTTTGTTGTGTATTTGACCACTGCCTACACATTCAGATCTCTAGCGATTTGTGGAGTACTTTCAGCTTACTGCCAAACTTACACAGGTGAAAAGGCTTTCACTGGATTTCACAGGAATCAAGGATTTTTTGTTGTTTGAGGAAACAATGCAGCTTCCAGGGACAGCCAGGACTCAGAGAAAAGCCCTGGGAGCTGCTGATAGCCAGTGCTCTTCCCAAGACCGAGGTTGGGGGACTTACTCCTCTAGATCCCATAACAGACAGCTGCCACGTGCATCTTTTCTGCTCTTAACTGTAGGAAATGTTTCAGCTTTACTGGTGCCTTCATTTTACCTCTGTCTTGTAGGATATTGAGGCAGAGAATGTGGTCATTGCCATATAAATTCAACACAGAGAGTCAGAAGTCTATTATGGTCTGCTTCTCTTGGACACCAGACTGTAGAGCCTGAGTGATTATTTCCCAGCAGCCTTGCCAGAAAGAAAGGGGCACTCAATGAAATTACCAGGCAGCAGATCTGCAATGATGGTGGCATTTCCTTTCACACTGGGTATCACTCACATGTAGAACTGCTGTGGTGTTTATGGCTTAATGTACAAATGAGCTCCAAAAGTAATTAGGCAAAATAAAAGGAAAACAGGCATGGAACAGTGATCAGGATGTAACCTACCTTTCAGGAAGTTCATGAACTGCAGATTGCCTGTGTTTCTGTGGCTGACTGAACAGGACACCTCTGTATGCCATGTTTATCTGACAGCTTGTTTTATTCTGAAAATAACATTCATAACCAAAATTTAATTAAAACGTAACTACTGCTGTGACCAAAGAATTAACTTTGCTTCAAGGTGATCTGGGAGCACAGTTCAGAAAGTAGTTGAGCAGCTTTCTGGGGGTGTGTAGAATCAGAGTGAGAGTTTATGAAAAATGTACTAAGACTGTAAATTTTCTAACCATGAAACTGATGTAAAGACAGGAGTGCTGCCTGCAGCCTGTAAGTTTAAATCTTGGATGACCGTTTCCTATACCACAGCTTTAATTAGATTAATTCTTAAGAACTTGATATTCTTTGTGTTCTAAAAACATTTTGGAATCATGCATATTACATAGAGGCATTTACTTTTTCTGTGTTACCACACCTTTTGCTATTGAAAGGACAAGGTGCAACGGTTTTAAACTGAAAGAGGGACATGAGGAAGAAATTCTTTACTGTGAGAGTGGTGAGATATTGAAACAGGCTGCCCAGAGAAGCTGTTGCTGCCCCATCCCTGGAAGTGTTCAAGGTCAGGTTGGATGGGGCTTTGAACGACCTGGTCTAGTGGAAGGTGTCCCTTTCTCTGGCTGAGGGGTAGAACAAGATGAGCTTTAAGGTCTGTTCTAACCCAAACCATTCTGTGATTCAATTACTAGGGAAAATAAGTGGGAAAACAGGATATGGATCTAAATGTTTTCCTTGACTTGTTTTAAGGGTGAAATATGATACAGGATTTGCATAGAAGTGGTTTATGTCTCTTGTTTTCAACTGGAGGTCATCTTGCCAATGCTTGGAGATCAGAAGGAAAGGTATCAAAGGAAAGCAAACTTTTAAAGTAATTTAATTGCTGGGAGGATGTAGGTGAGTTTAGGAGAAGAGAATAATTAAAAAATTTAAAAAGTGAGATAAAGTTTTAAAGTACACAGCCCCCAGAGCAAAGCTCAAGGGAAGTGTGATGAGTCAAATGAACAAGATTTCGTAGGCTCCACAAGTCTAGTAAAGCTCATATTTGATAGGACTTGTGTATGGAAAATGGAGAGTTACTTTGTACAGCAAATACATATGTAGTCTGTTTGTTGTGCTCACAATCTCTCATCAAAGTAAATAGTGTATTGTTCTAATGAAGTCTGTCTTGTGACTGTTTATCACTCTTTTTTTCCTGGAAAGAAGAAAATTGCCAATGCAGGATAAAGGGAGGCCTGCTGTGGTGATAGCGTTTTGCAGCTCATGCCCTGACAGTGTCCACTTTATTTGGGTGTAGTAATGGGATCCCACCCTGTCTTTTTCTGTGAAAACACAAAAAGGAAAGAGTCCTGATACTCATGCTTCTTTGTTCACACCCACTCAGATAAAACAGTTCAAAGAAAAATGTTTAGATGATGAAAGGCTCTGCCTGGAAGTCTAAAACTTCTCAAAACTGTTGAGGAGTAAAGATAGATGATGGGTTAGTAAATTTAAAAATGTTCAGATATTAGGTAATGTGTCAGAATATTATCGTTGTGGTGGATTTCATTACCATAGCTCTATTTTTGCCCTGATCTAATATAAGACTTAGGGGTTTGTGTAGGCAGTTCAGAGAGAAGGCAGACCCAGAATTAATGTTGCTGCTCCTCTTCATGTTTCCTGGCTCCTGCTGATGGCAGATTTTAAAGAGAGACTGAAAGCCTGAAAGTCAAAATTTGGGTTCTATGTTCTGTCCCTCAGAAAGGAATACAAGATTACTGAAGAGGCAGTTTCTTCCTTTATCTTGAATTCAATGGCAGGAAATTAAAGATTTCCAGTATTCTGGAACTTCTACTTTTGGAAAAAAAACCAGTGTTCTTCATTAGAATTTCTATTAGAATCTGTGCATTTTTTCTCTTTTAATTACTGTTATGAAACCTTATTTTTAGCATTTATCTTATTTGGCAATTGTATTAGAGGATATTCTTGGATGTTTACAGTACTTTTCAAACATCAAACGCAAAAGAGAGAGCACAGTTTTGCTAAATTCTTTAGATTCACTGAGGGTGACTTTCTAAAGCAGGCTTGGTCCCCAAAATCGCTTTCTGTATTATGCCAACTCTCACAGACGTAGAAAAGTCAAGTCAAAAGAAAGATATGCAAAGTCAAATGATTTTGCCAGCATCTCACCAGCATCTTGTGACAAAGGAAGGAATGGGGCAGAAATGTTTGGGATACATTTGATCTGGATTTGACTGTTGAACTTTCTTTCTGTGCATGTTTAATCACTGTGGTACGAGAGTGTGTATCGATTACTATGGTCTGAAAGGTTAATATAAGAAATTATTCTTTTAAAAAGTTAAACAGTTTTCAACCTTAAAAAGTTAATTAAACATTCAAAGACAAAACAAGGCTTAGAAAATAGTGTGACAGTACGTGCACTTCTCAGCTGCTTCTCGCTTGTTTGTAGACTTGTTCCTTCTTCTGTGAGAAGAAGGTAGGTAAGCCTGAGGGTCATCACAATTCACTTTTAGGAGCACTGTAATCTGGTTTTATGGGCTGAATTAAAGAACAAAACAATTAAAAATCAAAGTAATGAGCACCCAAATGCCTGTTAATGATAGGTGTTGAGGGCATATGGATTTGCTAGTGGAATAGCTGGGAAGCAAATACATTAAAGTAGTGTTGACTACAGACTTTACCCTTATCGCTTCTGTTGCTTTTAATTGGTGTACCTTGTTTTTCTCATTATTTGTTCTGCTCCTTCTTGCACAGGAACACAGGCTCTCGATTTGCAGCAAACTGTGCTATGCAATAGGAGGTGCCCCAAATCAAGTGGCAGGGAGTGCTGCTGCTTTCTTCCTGCAGATCTACCTGCTGGATATAGCCCATGTAAGTAGCACAAGAAACATTTATAGACTGTAGACTTAACTCTGATGTTGTCAACCATGTCCCTGAAATGATAAAAGGGGAATTAGCTAACAAATATTCCAAACTGTCTTGTTGTCCTTGCCTCTTGCTGTTCAGCATCCTGGAAACTGCATAAACTTGTCCACAGCTATCTTTTTTTCCACTAGTTTCCTCTCTGTCTTGAAGTGGCCATTGTTTGCTTTTAGGTTGGGATCATTATTAGAACTTTAGGTGCTGTAGAGCTCTCACACTTGTGGACACAAGAAAAAGCAGTTCTCAGTGTCCTTAGTCAGATATTGTAAAATGTGAGACATCTGAAACATTAACAGCACCGTGCTGGGGTTGTGAAGTTCTGTTCATTTGGTTCAGTTAAAAATCACTGCAGCTGCATCCAGTAGTCAGCATAATTTCACAAAAATATTATTTGGTTTGTCTAACGTAATTTTGTTGCAAAGAAAGCTGAGTTATCCTTCCTGAAGGTTCTTGACTTCCAGTCTGTGGCTTTCTGGCACAGAAGCAGACCTGGTGAAACAAATCAGTGGGAGTCATCCTATTCATCTGACTTTCAGCTGCACCAGCTTTCTAGATTTCAGGACAGCAGAGGAACAAAGAAAACTGATCCACAAGCAATTTTTACTGGTTTGGATTGTCTTGTATGCCTGCCTGGTAACTAGGTGGGATGGATACAGTATTAGGATAGAAAAAAGGATTTTAGGGAGTTGAGGCCAAATTGCAGGGACAGTGGGAAGAGCTGTAGCTGAAACTACATGAATTCCATTCAGCACTGATGACTGTTTCTGTTTGCTGGAAAGAGCAGGAAGTTCTGTGTCAGATGTCATTGCCCATTTGCTGTTCCAGAAGTAGAAAATGTGGGATATTATGACTGGAGGTGTCCAAAAGTTTGGGTTTATGGTTTTCCTATAAAAGTCTGGTGTTAGAAGCCAAGGTGTGACTTACTTGATAAAATTTGTAACACAATAAGATGGGCACATAGAACTGAGATCATCTTGGGTGTCTTGTTGAGATCAAAGTCACAAGATCTAGAAAAGGGGCCAGTTTTGAACAGCAGTGTCAAAGATGTCAAGTGGATGGTGTGAAATATGAGGAGCTGGAGATGGAACTTGGAGCTTGGAGATGCACGAAGGAGGTGCATGCAGCTCTGACTACACTTGTTTCCCCCTTACATCAAGGATGGCAACACAAGCCACTGAAGGTGAGAAAGCATGAACGGAATGAGAAATTCACTAACACTGTTTTTCCCAGGGTGCTCATAAATATGGCAATTTCCCCGCTCTCTGCTTGTCACAGAAATTGAAAATTCTCAAAGCAAGGGACTGTTTCTTTATGTGTTTGTGTACAGCGTCCAGAAAGCTGGGGCCCCATCATTGCATCTTTGGACACTACCTAAATAAATGACACAACAATAATTATATTATTAAAAACCTTCTACTGAAACCAAATGATTTTGCTTAATGTTTGTAATGATACACTTACTCCTTCATTAAGCGGCTCAATTATTTGTTCCCTGATGGTTTAGTTTGTTCTCTGAAGTAATCCTGCAGGGATAGGATTTATTTCAAGGCCTGATAAACAGCTCTGAAATCCTGTGGTTTTTTCCATCTGTTTTCTGGGGAGAGCATGTAATTTTACAGTCACTGTCTGGATTTAATTCTTGCCCACTTAGAAGGCAGAACTGTTTTAGCTCCTTGAGAGACTGGGAAACTTTCTAGCTGTAATCTTTCATACATAATCCAGATACTTTCTAAGAAAATTACATTTGTATTAATTTTCTTTAGTTTGCAGTTTTTCCATTTGAATTCATGTTCCACCTAAATTACCTATATAAACTACATACAGAAATGTAGCTCCAAAGCACACAGGATCCTTGAGGCAAATTACTGTAAAACACTAAAACCTCTGATAAAAGGATCCTGTCCTCTATTGCTTTTGAGATGGGTGAATTTGGCATAAGTTATCTTGTATTTCATAACACGGAGAAGTTTCTGGCATTGGTGCTGACAGACACCGTTTAGATTTAGGGGCTAAGAAAGTGTAGCCAAGGGATGTATTAGCCCATGCCAGTGATGAAGACACACACTCCACTCATAAGAAAGGTTTTGCTTTTTGGTCAAAGCTTTCTTCCACCTCTGCGTATGCAATATCCACTTCCTTTCTGTGTGTTCAAGTTATCTGAACAAAATACCAACGTGAAACCCATCTAATTTGCAGTTTTGTATTCTCTCATATCTGCAGTATTTCAGCCCCTCTGTCCTTCTGACTGCCGTTTGGTTCCTGTTTTGGCTGACCTTGAGAAGCTCAGTGGCTCAGAATCCTCTTGAGAAGCAGCAGGGACTTCTCAGCAGTTCTAGTGCAGCCCCCACAGCAAGACTGCCTAAGGCTTGGTGGGTTACTTGCCACCCTGGCTGTGGGAGGGCACAAGTCAGCAGAGGTGGATGAGGTGAACATCAGCAAACTGCTGTAGGGCACGGCCCATCCCAGCCTTGTCCTACCCTTCAGCAACAGAATGCTTGCAGAGCCACTGTCACTACCTGCTGGACACTACCCTTCCCAGTATTTCTCTGTTTAGAAGCTTTCTCAGGTGGGGTATGTGTCTTGGAGCTGGTGGTGACAGGAAGATTGGCTGCCACTGTAATTTCACCTAATTTGGGCTAAAATGTAACAGGTGTGATTACAGAAGCGGATAACACCTGCCTTTTACAAAGGTCACCCAGGACATTCGGAGATCCCTGCTTCCATCTTTTGCCTCTGAGGGAAGACTGATATCAAATTCAGCGGGTAGGGGATCTGCTCCAGCTGGAAGGCAGGTGATGCTGCCTGAGGGGCAATATAGTGGGCAGAAAATCGAGGGATACCTGCTCAAGCTGGGTTAGCTTGCTCAGCTGCATTTTCCAGGCTTCCCACTGTAGTGGAGCACTAACAGTGTGAAGAAGCACAGAGATGAAGGGGTTTTGTCTGCTGTTGCTGTTTAAGCCACAGAGCCTGTTTCAGCAGTCTCTCTCAATAATTGCTCTGAGGAACATTCATATTTATATAGTTTTTAATGACTTTTTTCAGGACTGTAGTTACTATGGCATGAGCACCTGGAGGAGAACCCACCTTTTTTGACCGTTGTGTGATGGGAATTCCTAAGCTCTGTACAGACATATGTGAAAAAATAACTAAATTCCCTGGGATGAACTGTATTTCTGTATGGGCACTAAGATATGGTCCTCCTGGGTTAACTTCTTGTTAAAGGATTTTCCCAGTTGGACACTTTATTTTTGTGTAATCCATGAACATTTTTCAAGTGAGATTTGATGGACATGTGCGGGCAACTTCGGTTTGAACAGATGTGCCTTATGCAATTCAGTTATCGCAGTTCAGAGCAGAGTGGATAAAGTCTGCTGTGCTACAACCTCTTCCTCAGCCACATGCCACCAGTTGGCAGCCTTGTTGCTAATATCAGGAGATGAAAAATCTCGAGTGCATGTAAACAGCTCCCTCTACTATTTTCTAGATCAGGTCAAGATAAAGATATGAGGAGATGGAGCAAAGCAAGAGGGTAATTACAGAGGGACTTTGTCAGATTGTATGACTAAAACAAGGACTTTGCTATTTGACTATCTGATTCATTTTCATCATTTTAAACACATTCAGGATTTCTCCTTCCTTGCATTTTCTCCCTCTAATTTACTTATTCATGATGCCTGCCTCTGTGTTTGCTCATTTATTTTCTATGGGTAACCAATAGGAATTTCTATGACAGCAGCAGACATGTTTTGTACATGAACTATCATTATTCTTTAAAACACTGAGGTGTTTTTTTTCTGGAAAGTTGCTTTATGCTGTCTCATTGTATTGTGAAACAATGGCTCTTGTTTACAGTATTCTGTCTGTACTTTCAGATTACTCCATTTCATGCCTCTCTGGTGCTGTTCATTGGCAAAGCCTCAGGTGCATTTACTGATCCAGTTGCTGGCTTTTTTATTAGCAAAAGTAGATGGACAAGATTTGGCCGGCTCATGCCTTGGTAAGCATAAATGTGTACATATATTTACATATATATATATATATTTATATTATTCAGTGTTGTGATCATACAGCCACCTCATTGAATTAGTCTTAGTGACTGTATTCATTCTACATATATAAAATCAAAAAGAAAAGTCATCTCATCTATTTGCCTTTAACTTTTTCACCCATGAAAATACGGAAGAGACTTTTACCTCCAGAGACACAAACAAATAAAGCCAGGACACTGCGTTGTTAACAAAATGGGAACCTCAAATCTAAAACATTCTTGAATTTGTGGTTGAATTTTCATCATTGTCTAAATTCCTTTAGTTTGGCCTCATCCTCCACAAAGTCGGAACTTATCTCTACTTGTGTCCTAGAGTGCCTTCACGTCTCACATCAGCCTTCCAGGAGCTCCGTTAGCTTTAACTCCCTAAGCCTTTCAGTTCAAGAAAGGATGTTTTTGCGTGACTGTGGGACAGATGTGACACCATGGCACTGCCCTGACACTCTGTTAGGTTCTTCCTTATCACACTCTTTCTGCTCTTGCTTTCTCTTGCACCCAGTAACCAAAATAGTTAATTAAAAAATCCCCGTGGCTTTTATAATGAATGAGGTGCTGTGAGGTTTTGACCAGCATTTCTAAAGGGAGAGTGTGATGTTTCACTGTAACATCTTACCCTTGTGTGCACTCCAGTTAGTGCACTCCTACATGTGCTGTTTGTGTGCTCTAAGGAGAGGTTAGAAGAATGAATTTTATGTGTATAGGAAGGAGATTGACAGGTGTGAAGCAAGAAAATCGGGAAATATTTGTCCATGTCGGGGGAACTCAGGCTCATCTGTGCCACGGAGAATGTATCTGTTAATTTTTTAGTCTTTGGAAGTCAAGAAGAGACTGAGTAGCTTGTGAAATGGGGCATTTGTCATCACTCTTTCTCTGGTGCATTGTAAGAATATGTTGTAAGACATTTTGAATCAATGAATTTTGAGTTAATATAACCCCCAAACTTTATTCACAACAAAAATCCTGAGCAAGGAAGTTGTAATTTCAGGGAAAATAAGCCCAGTTTTTTAGCTGGTGGCTCTCTCACTGTCATGTGGTTTTAGAGCTACAGAAACTTGTCCATGGGCAGCTTATATCTGACAAAATATAGAAGGCAAGTACATGTTGGAAAAAGGCTGAGGTCAGCTGCTCTTGGCCCCAGTAGGAACAGGGCCTTGAGGTCAATGTTGAGCTTTTTGCCAGGAGCCTCATGGGAAAAGAGGAGTGTTCTGCTGTTGGTCTTTTCAGGATTTGGTTTCTGGCCAGGTAACTGGCGTGGTTTTTAATAACCACTGAATTAACCAAGCAACAAAGTTATTAAAAAATAAAATACTAAAATTTTTGTACAAATGCTATTAGATGTATTCTGATACTTTTTTTTCCCCAGGTACTCTCTGAAAATACAGCAAATACATGTATTTATTGTTAATGTTAAATCGATGTCAGAATGACTCCTGTTCTAGCACAAGCATGAACTTATCAGCCCTGTGCACTGTAAATCAACTACAGCACATCTTGCACTTATTACATGAAAAGTGCTTGTCTAACTCTGCCTTTCATCAAACAGCTGTTTTCTTTGCAGGAGGATTTTGCCTGGTTTTTTTGGTAATGGGGATATTTTCATGAGAATTTTGGTCCTACACTTTGGAATTCAGACCATTTACATACAAAGCAAAAAAAAAAAGGGACTTCCACTAACTCAAAAATACTGTATTTTGAAATTATTCTCACTTTTTAATAACTTTTTAAATAGAGTGAAGCAGTGCAATTTTTTCAGTCAGAAAAGCTTGCCAACAAAGCAAGAACATCCGTAAAGAAGGAGAACATTTAACTATCTCTTAATACTGTACTCAGTATAACATGAAGTTATCAATCGCTCTTGATCTCTTATTTAATGTGTTTAAAAAGCAGAAGCAGACATTGACTTGAAATACCGGTCAAATATTTTGGCAAAGAGATAATAGTAGACATTCAGCAACTTCAGCAAGGCTCTGAAAACTCACTGCCATTAAAGAGGAAAGGAAAACATGGAAAGAGAAAGAAAGGGGGGAATAATACTAAGAGAGTTGTTGCTGAAGAGTTGCATGAAAAAGGGACTATGAAAATATTTAGTGTTTTGACTCTGCCTGGACACCCTCTGGAAGAGCTCACTCAGAGCGAGAGGAAGGTGGTTTCCCTGAGATGTGTTAGGATTTTACCCTTGTTTATGTTTTCCACTGCTGACCTGCCATGGGTGACCTGTGGCCTGGGGACTGGAGGGACAGAGAATACCAGAACCTGGCACTTTCCTGGTAAATGCTCAGCTCCATCCCAAAGAGCAGTGTGGGAAAGCCATTGTTTTACTAAACTATTTACCCACATTACTCTTTTGTATTCCAGGTTTTCAGTTCACGATTGCAAAACAATCAGCTGACCCCCAATGTCAGTAGTGCTGTTCTGAAGGGATTAATCTGTTTTCTCTTTTACATGTTTGGAAATTTTTTGTTCCGATCTTGATCATCTAAATACATTGTTTAATGCCAATTTAACAAGAATACAGGAGAGTCCTGATTGCAGCTCTGACTTTTAGAAAATAATAGCATCTGACCACTTCTTCTCTGTCATGGAGTTTGACAAGTGTTATTTGCCTGAAACAAGTTTTAGACTAATGCAATTTTTTTTGTGGTTCTTCTTTTTTTTAAAGCCACCTTTCTGACCAGAAGATGATCCTGTTATGTTTGAAATGTTTAGGAGTTTTGCTGTTGAGTTAAATGGAGCAAATTGTCATATATCCAAGCAGATACAGAAGTAGGAACTTTGACAGTGGGCTGTCCTTTTCATGCTGTTTTCAGTATTTTTAAATGTATCAACTTATTTGCACTTCCTTGAAGTAGCAGTGAAGAGGCTCAATTGAGAGGAAAACTGATGGCATTAAAATTGGGAGAGGGAATCTTAGTAATAAGTAGGATCACATAAAGATTGCTGGAGCATGCAAAGACATGATGGCAGAACTTAGTTTTCAGTGTTTCTTTCTAATAAATGTGTGATCTGAGACATGTACCAAGGAATAGCAATATAGGTGTTGTGTTACACTGCATGTGCAAGGAAATTGTGTCTGTTCTGAGTGGGATTTAATGTAAACGTAACTCTTTTCTTTCAGACTTGATGAGGTTTTTTATTATTTTATTATTATTATTTTATTTTAGAAGTATTTGTACACTTTTTCTATTAATCTGTGTATTTAATGCACACTAACTTTTAATACTTAAAAGCGTGGCATTATAATAGTTAGAAAAATTGCACATAAAATAACTTGTATTATATTGACTATTAGCAGGAAAATTTAATGTGCTTTGCTATCGTTAAGATTATTGCTATGTGTTGATCTTTTTTGCAGGATGCTGGCATGTACACCCTTCACAGTAGTGTCCTATTTTTTTATGTGGTACCTGCCTCCTTTTGTGTCAGGAAGAGCTGCATGGTACGTGACTTTCAACTGCCTTTTCCAAGCTCTGACCACAGTAAGTAGATTAAGCTCATGATATTCTCAGCAGTAACTTGCTTGTTGTCTGTCTGTATTAATTCATATTTAGTTGACTTCACATTTTGCCTCAACTTCTAGTGTGTTTAAGGGATAGGCAAATGTCCATTTATCAAACTCTGCTACAAGATGGTTTTTGCCAATGCTTTCATTGGCAAATGACCTGCTAATTCAGACAAATTACCTCCAGTCACTTCCACTGGCACTGCCCTAGATACTCAACTATATATAAATTTTATAGATCCGCAGAGACATTTGGACCCCTAATTGCAGTCAGACATCTAACTGCTCATAGCTTCTATTTTCAGGAGCAGATTAGGGGACTAAGCAGGTCCGTGGCTCAAGTTCTGGGTGTTTTGACTCAAGCCAGGAGGCAATGAAAAGTCAGGGTACCAGAGCTGACATAGTACTGATATGATATTTATGCCTGGTTGGAAAAGTTTGGGCACATGATTTTTTAAATACACCCCAGAACTTGCAATATTTTTGAAGAAGCCCCCATTTCAGTGGATCCCAAAGAACTTCTCTGACACGTTCCATAATGAGCATGTAGGGGTTGCGTCCCATCAGCCCACTTTGCCTGATAGCCAATACCAAGATGGACAAGGTACCTTTCATGCAAAGCAGCATCACACAGCAGATTAGGACTAGAAATGAGACAAATCTGTTGGACCTGGGAATTCTGTATTCCTGTGTTAAGCTTGAGTATTTCCCTTGCTCCTTTGTTTCCTCTGTAGAAAGACAGTCCAGAAGACATTCAGTAGGGTTTTAAATAATTTCCTGTCTCTTTTGAAGGAGAAGCACGTTTCCTGTGACATTTTCCATGTCTGATGGAGGTGAACAGAAATGCATGTTGTACAAAGAGAGTAGGATGCACATTGCAAGGCCTAGTTTGGCTGCAGATCTCTGTGGTGGTGGGAACACCACGGAGAACTTGATTGTTCAAGCAGGTTCATGTCCCACTTCCACTTCACAATAGTCTGCTGCAGTAAAAGTGGGGCTCATTTTCCCATCACCAGAATAAATATAGCCAATGAATTTTTTTTTCCCACCGAGATTTTACAGCAAACTATCAATTCCATGCTGGATACAGTGCTGTAAAAATAATAAGGCAACACTCTGTCTACCTTCTTGTCAGTGCACAGACATAGCAATTGGGTGTATTTATCTATTCTTAAATCAAGGAGTATGTGGCAAAATGGTGATAAAGACCAAGTAGTTTTCACAATTAGCTCCTAGAATTACAATTAGTTGAAATATTTTGGTGGTTTATATAGTCTTCTAGCTTGAATAAAGTGGAAAATTATGTATTTCTTCTTCATGGCTTTGCTTCTGTTGGTTAGCTCAAGTTAGGAACATGATAGCCTGCTAGTGCAAAAAAACTAGATGTTCTATAGCCTATCTGTGAAGGTTATTTTCCCAAGGAAACTGAAGGAGCACAAGATTAAGGTAAGGCCTACTGGTATTTTATTACTGTTATTTCTACTATGAAAGATACTGCTTTCCTTTTATATGCTTTACAAACCAGAAAGAAAAGAGGTCTTCATGTTAAAAATTGGTTGAGGGTTCTAAGTGAATGTTCTAGATGAATTCCAAGGTCACATTTAATCATTTTCCTGGATATCAAAGGAACACAGCATTTTTAACCAGACATTTCTTAACTGATGTTCTTTCTTTGCATAGTTGTTCCAAGTACCATATTCTGCCCTCACCATGTTTCTCAGCACAGACCAGAAGGACAGAGATTCTGCAACAGCATATCGTGAGTGTGATCTGGGCTTTCTCATGGGGATTAGGGCTGAGTTTTATTGAAAATCATTCTCTATCTATAGTAAGTTCCTAGTGATTTGTGTCCCTAAAGTGGACTTTTATATGACTTCTTTAATATTTGACAAAAATGATTTTGTCTTGTAAGGAATTCTGTTTTTCTAGATAAATAGGAGATGTTAATGTTTCATTGTCTCAGATTGTCTGGCTAGCTATAAACTCTTTTTGGTTTATTGCTAGCCAGATGAAACAATAGAAATCACCCTTACCCAAGTCAGGGTAAGGAAGAATGATTTCATTTAAAGGTGATTTGTAGGGGAAAATCCAAACTCCATTCAATTAAAGATGGTATGAAAGTAATTTTAAAGTGTTTGTTGTTTTGATTTTGTTTCATAGGTTTGTTCCTTTGTTCTGTTCTTTTTTTTTAGTTAACATTTTCCTAAGTTTGTGTGTTTCATGTTATAAATTCAAATTCCAAACCTGTTTTCTCTGAAAAAAAGTTGAAAACACATAGAACCAAGATTTTGTGTGCCTGTCCACACGAGCTGAAATATCTCTTTTCATTTCACTGTATATTTAATTAAATCTAAGTATATTAGGTAGTTTAAGGACAGATCTTGCTGTGACAGAACTAACAGTGACAGGATTAGTTAAAAGAATCAGGGCTTCCAGATCATATTTCTGGCTTTTCAACAATCAAAACTAGACAAAGGTTTTGCCTTGAAACAAACTGATCAGACCAAAAAAGTGCAATGAAAATATTTTCAAGATTTCTCTCGTAGATCATAAATTGAATGTGAGATCAGTTTCTTCCCCTCCTACTCTCCTGAGCTCTGTTCTCATGCCTCCTTTACTGTGCAACTGCATTGAACAAGCTAAAGAGAAAGGAGTCAAATATCACATGGAAGACTTTTCTGTGTCTTAACTTGCCTTTCAGTGTTGCTTTAGAATAACTTGCAATTTTTTTTTGTTGCATCTGTTTTCTCTTCCTGGCAAGAGCCCTTTTCTCTTCCATTAGGCCTTCTAACCCTCAACATACTTGATTGGGTATGTTGAAACCCACAGAGGCACGATGAAATGAACTGCTAAAAAAATTCTAGATGCAATATCCCCTGAACAACCCAATCCCTTTTCTGGCCACATGGAACAGTTGTAATTTGCATTATCATCAACTATCTCAAGAGAAAGTCTGGGTTAGCAGTCACAGGACAGGACTAAACAGCAGGAGATTCCAGTTGTGTTATATTCTTTGGCACTGACTCTATTCTGAATCATCTGGCCTAAATTCTAACTAAATCCACGTACCTAGTGTTTTCTATTGTCTGGTTTTATGTCTTCAGAGGCTGTGATCCAAATAAATGGGCTTTCTGATCTGCTAGTCCCATGCAAGGCTTCATAGGCATGTGAAATTTGTACTCATAAAAGCTGCTGAACTCCATGGCTGAGAGGTGTCACACATTTTATAGTGTCATTTATTGTTCAGAAAGAGTTTCACTTCTGAGTGTACAGCTGTTCTCCTAAGCCAAATTAAGATGTTGGAATGAACCATAGCTTTGACTTTTCAGATGCTGATATTTTTGTATCTTTTTGAAATTATATTTTTTTGGAGCCAAGTTTTCTTGTAATGGTTATGATTATGTGAGAATATTTTTCTCCTTTTTTTTTTTTTGGTGTTTTACTTAAATACTTTTGCCTCTCTTTGGGTTTCATAGAGAATTATTCTTGTTGATAGACTGTCTTGGATGCAGTCAGTTGTTCAGGCTTTTCTTCAACTCTTAAAGAAAAACAGCTGTGTAATATGAAGTGTGCTCTTAAAAAAAAGATAGGGATCAGAGGATCCATTACCCTCTGCTGGAGACAAGCAGAACTGCTTATTATAAATTTTGTTCTGCTGTTATTATGAATGCAAGGTAGAAATACTGGATTCCAAAGTTGCTTTAACATAAATCCTACTTCAATCTGGGCAAAATATAACCTACTTCAAGGTACAATCTGATTTCTTAAAGATCAGCTTTCTTGGCTAATGTGGAAAGTAATACATCATAAATTCTGAGCACACAAGAACTTTGAAGTCTGTCTGTTTCTCAGCTCCTGCTACTTCTCAGAAAGTAAGGTTTCATAGTGGCTGCATTTCTGATGCCTCTGATGATGCTTCTGAGTTTTATTCTGTACAAGCGCTCGATGAAATGCAGATGTAGAGCCATAGATGAAGGTTATAAATGTGTAGGTGCTGTTGTGAATGAAAGGTGTGATTTGAGTGCTTTGCCTTTGCATTGAGGAGTCAACAGTTTGAAAGTTCTGCAATGCCCAATTGAGACTGGTTTTTGTTCAAACCCTTCAGACCAGGCTGAGGTTAAATTTCTGCCATCTGCCAGGGTGTTAGTGTGTATGGACTGAACTTTAATGTTACTAGGAAGATTGGATGTGAAGTTTGGGGAAGAAACTTTTTATTTTTACTTCCCATTGGTTTAAATGAATGTTATCTGAGGCACCTCAGATTTTCCATTCAGGAGTATTCTCTGTTTGGGAACATAGTAGCAATGGTTTAAATGATCCAAGTCTCCTAGAGAGCCTCTCTACATACAGCCTTCATTACTGCATTCTCTGAACTCCTCGCGGTCTGTGTGCGTTGACTTCCCATTTGATGGTGAAGTATTTTTATTCCTTTACAGGGACACACAAAAAGGTGTGTCTGAGGTCACCGAGGAAGGCCATTATAGAGCAGGGAACTTGAACGAACCTGAGGCTGGGAGCTTTTGAAATGCCTGTAATTTCCCAGAGAGAGTATGATAACCACCAGGACACAACCTGCTCTGGAAGCAGCCCTTCCAAATGCCCCTTCTGAGAAAGGAACGTGGGACCCTGGGAGCCACTGAGAGACACTAAATAGAAAGAAGCCTGGAATTCAGGGCTATAAGAAGAGCATTCCCTCATAAACAGGGAGGCTTGGTCCCTGTTTCTAATGTGTTCATGCACTCAGCCCTATGTGTCTTTATGCAAAATGTATAAATAGGATTTAGGGTTAGTGCCTGGAGCTAGGACAGGAATTCAGTTTATCTCCCTGCCATGGGGATGCTGGATATGGCCATATTGCATAGTAATAGGCATTGGTAGGCTTGAAATCCCTCAGGCTGAGGAGGGTCTAGGACCCAAATTGCTCACCATTCTCCTGTGAAAGAGCTGCCACAGCCAGTGACCTGGTTGATCAATGTCATGAACAGGATGCCCATGGTTACATCTTTGCTTTCCAAAATGGAGGCCTGGGTTGTTTTTCTTAGATGATCCCTTGCCTTGTTCTGATGAGACTTAGTGGTCTGAATCATTCTCTGAGATGGAGGCAACTAGTTCTGCCTGACTGTGGCCTTAGGCACTTAAGAACGTATCTGCTGTTTCCAAGAGCTTTGCAGCTATACCATTTCCATAAAACTGATGTAAGCATCACTTTATTTTACAGATGGACGACCTAGAGGTCTGATCAGATAAGTGTTTCACAAGTTACTGTCAAGCTTGAGATGAACAGTCTGACGTTATGGCTCCTAGTCCTGCTTTGGAAAAAATGGCATTTAACATTTAAACTGCACTTCCACTCTGGTCCTTGAGATTAAAGGTTTCTGTGTTATCCCCTTGTGGCTCTTAATCTCAGCATTCAGCATCTCTCATGCAGCTTGTATAGAAAAGGCTCCTTCATGGAGGCTTCTAAAACCTGATCAGAAAATAGATGACAAAACCCTTTCCTTGAAACTATTCTATCAGTGACCTTCTAATTCTGCTGTTCTTGGTATTGCTCTTTGTGCTTGTTCCCTGCGAAAGAAAATGTTTTGATGAGGTTTATCTTCAGTGAGGCAAACAAACAAGACTCTCCTCCTCAGTGCACATTCGTGCTTCCTTCTTTAGGAATGACCATGGAAGTGCTTGGGACCCTGATTGGAGCAGCACTTCAGGGGCAGATTGTGGCCAGTGCTCATGTCTCTCATCACTGCACTGTGAATCCCCCAGTAAACACAACTGACTCCTGGCACGACACTACCAGCATTCCAGACCCCTCAGATATCCTGTCTCATCAAGTAAGTGCCTATGGGAACATACTAAAATCTCTTAGGGAAAAGGGTGGGGATGTTTCTCTAATACCCTATTATATCATCCAGCTGGATGAGCATGGACATGACTCCCTTGAAATCAGTAATGCTGGAGCTGGGACAATGACCTTGTTGCAAACAAGGTTTCATGACTGTTGTCTTTGCAATCCCTCCTCAGCATGACAGCAGAATTACTCTGAGGAGCTTTGCTGAAGATGCCAAACTGCAAAGTAACTACAGGAGGGATAAAAGACATTGGACCTGTTAGAGCAGAGCCAGAGGAGGGTCGCAAAAATGGTCAGAGGGTTGGAACAACTCTCCTGCAAAGACAGGCTGAGAGAGCTGGATTTGTTCAGCCTGGAGGAGAGAAGGCTCTGAGGAGACCCTGCTGTGGCCTTTCTGTACTTAAAAGGGACTTTCTAAAAAGATGGGAAGAGACTGTTTGCAAAGGTCTGTAGTGACAGGACAAGGGGGAATGGTTTTAAACTGAAAGAGGGTAGATTTAGATGGATATATGGATTTTTCTTCTGATGAGTCACTGGCACAGGTTGTCCTGAGAAGTTGTGGCTGTTCCACCCTTCGGAGTGTTCAAGGACGGGTTGGATGTGGCTTAGAGTAACCTGGTTTAGTGGAAGGTGTCCCTGTCCATGAGAGGTGGTTGGAAATAGATGGTCTTTAAAGTCCCTTCCTACCCAAATGATTCTATGATTTTATGAAAAAATGGTGGCTAGAGCAAGCCATAACAAACAGTACGAAACTACTCTGTAACTTAATTTATAGCTCTGATATTAAAAAACAGCAAAGCTTTATCCCAAATAAAGAGTAGTCCTGCATTCCTTTATTTCACCATGTTATTTTCTGAAATGAAAATAACCTAACAAAAGCTATTTTCTTGGAGGTTGTCTATTCTTACATGGTTCATCTGACTATCTTTGCATCTATACTAAGTGACTTTATATTTGGAAGTAAATTCTTGTAATTGCATGTTTATTTACCAGCTGCTTCCTAGATTTATAATAGTTCCATTTTCAGCATACAACTTGTAATGTAGAATTCAGTTTTCCTATCAAATAATCACTGTGTCATAAAATTCTATAACCAGCACTTATTTTTTCTTTGATAACACAGTACAAATTATTACACAGTACTGAAATAAAATATTTTCAAGGCTGTAATCCAAAGTTGGTGCAACCAGAGTTAGAAACAATAAATGTCATCTGATGATGTGGGAGGTATCCTTGGAGGATTTGTTCCCCTGACTGATAGGAAGCAAAGATTTCTGAATTTGCTTGAGTATTTCACTAAGTAGCTGGGATAACCAGCATGCAAGCTACCATATTCTCAAAACATTGGCAAGTAAGTATGATTTCTAAAATTCATTATTATCATTATGTATAACTGCAGAAGCTGTAGTAATTATGTTTATATCAGTACTGAGGACTTTCCCACCCAGCATGAAGTTCCAAATTGCAGTCTGTGTAGCTGGAGCAACTGGATTTACCAAAAATTAGAATCACTGTATGGATGATGCATGTTTTTGATAGATGAGTATGCATGTCTGTAGCTAGTCTCAACATAAGCAAATTTTTAAAAAATCAGGTTGCCAACACAATAGTTCTGTTGTTCACTGCTTCTTTTTTTTTGCAAAAAGTATATACTTCTGTGCCCTGGATTTACCCTAAAGCAGGAGTGGTTTAGAAATTAGCTGCAGAAGTGCACATTTTCATAGAGGTAACAGACAGACAGTTGGCTGTACACAGATGGGCATTTCTTCATTTGCAGATGACTCACCAGAAAGAGACCGAAATTTTCATAATGACTTGTCATTCTTCTGTCACAATTTCAAATGTCTTTTTCTCTTTCCAAGGCAAAAGTTTATATGATTGCAGCAGGGATCATAGGAGGTGTGTATCTTCTTGGAATTGTCGTTCTGTTTCTTGGAGTAAAGGAAAAAGATGGTAAGATCCATTTAAATATTCCTAGATCTAATGATCGTAATTTCACATTCATCCATGGAAAATATTGTTATTTTATGTATTTTGTTCCTCTTAGATCCTTATGCCTTAAGTTCAGACAGAGCAATTCCTTTTTGTAAGGGGCTTGGGCTCACCATGAAGCATGGTCCATATGTGAAACTTACAGCTTCATTTCTTCTCATCTCGACAGCAGTTCAGGTAACTTCAGACTCTCTAAGTTGGTGTGTTGGCCTCGTTCCACTCCCAGCATGGGGGGAGTCTGAGGCAGCTGAAACGCAAATAACCTTTGGCTGGTGACAGGGGTGGTGATCTAGGGGGTGGTGCCTTTACCTATAGATCAGTAGGGAATCAGAGTCCTCTTTTGGTGCCTGGGGTCCTAAGCAGCTGGAGATGGTTCTGACAAAGGAGAAGCAAAGCCAAAGTCCTGACCATTTAAAGACCTTTTTTTCTTTTCTTTTCTTTTTTTTTTGCCACAAAAGGTGAAGAACTAGTCCTAGTGACACAGATTGGGTCATTTTATGTTATCCATTCACAGTCTCCTGTGGTTTCAGTTGCTTAGAGAATATTTTTCTCTTCTCTCCTCTCTGTTCCTCTCTAAAGTGCGCCCTGCTTTAAACCATTGCCCCTTTCTTTTGCGTAGCTGTCTGTTCTCAGATAGTGGCTGAACTGGTTCTTGTGGAGTCTTTTGCGATGGAAGGCATTAGGTCAGAGTAAGAAGACATTCAGAGGCAGGAGGTCTTACCTGTCTCAGAGCCAGATAGAGCTCATTTTCAAATGAGGACCCGCAGTTGAACGTGGCTCTTACGAAAAGATGCAGTGTGTCCTCTCTGAGAGAAAAACTGTAGAAAAAGCCACTCAATAAGAAGCCCTCATTCCCCATAGTGCAGCAGCTTTTCAAGCTTGATTTTTTAGCTATGTTCAATTCAGTTCATATATTATTTTAATGTGAACCTGTGCATAGCAGTTAGAGTTGGCTTCATCTTGAAAAGCAAATAACTATCACGTTTTGGTGAACAAACTCTGAGTCACCTGAGCCCTTTATCAAGTGAGTATCAGGACAAAAGGCATGAGCACAGTAAGAGAGCTGTGTTGTGCTCACCAGCAGTCCTGGTGAATTAGTAAGTTCCTTGGATGCTCCCTTATGGTCCAGATCCTTCCAGCATCCATTCAGTTAGTAAGAATGCAGCACAGATCTGGTTTCTGGCAGCCAGCTACTTGCTGGCAACACCCAGAGAAGAAAAGACCTGTCAGTCCGTATCTCTTTATTTCACTACTTGTGCAGACTGAAGGGAAGGTGTGAGGGGAGGCAGAAGCTGGAAGTTGTGTTGCTGCAGTTCAGCCGGCATGAGCAGCCTTTGCTGCTGTTATTTGAGGGAGGGACACTGACTCTGCAGAATTCGGAGAGGGGATTAGTGATGAGCAAAGGAATAGGCAGGAAAGATGTGCTTGTTGGCCATAATTCCAGAGTATGATATCCTACATCTAAAATTAAGGCAATGTAAACAGTGACATAAGCTAGAGAAAACTTTTGTGGCAATGGAGATGGGATAAAACCTTTTTGATATCCTAATTGGTATACAGATGATTTGCCACCTATAATCTACAAGCACACGAAGGAGCAAGAGTTGATTGTGCTGCAGTGGCATGAGCGTTAAATCCTCCTGTGTCACTCCACTTCTGCAGAATTGCTGGAGCTGCCCCTCAGTCATATCCTGGTGCTCAGAATCCTCCTGAAATCTTCAAAAGCATGGTGGCAGTGGCTTCACCTGTCATAGAGCACAGTGCAGCTAGATCCTCCCATCCAATTAATATTCAGACTTATGAGATATATGTGACCTGAAGATACACTCCATAGCTGAGGTCGCAAACAAAACCAGCTGCTTTACCACAGGAAGTTGGCATGAGTATAATTGCAACTAAAAGTTACTTGTTTTTGAATAAGGACTTCTGGAGAAAGATTTAGGGCACTGCTGTGGAAAGAGAGGGCAGTTTCTTGCAGTAGCCTGCAGCTGTGGCTGTAACAATAAAAGGCAATTGCAACATAGGGAATAAAGCCTGGAGACAGAATCCTTTCATAGGGTCATGTTTTGGTCATTTTTATGCTCTATTAGGTGCATGGTTTTTCTCTTGCTTGCCCTAGTATTATTGGCATGCTATTCCAGTGATAACAGAACAGTTATTTCTTCTTTAAAGTGTTGCAAGCAAGGGAAGATTGAGACTGCCAAATCCTACATTTAAAAGATCAATCACCAACTATCTTTGACTAGTATGGAGTGTGATGTCATTTTTGTCTTTTAAAATTTTTCTTTCTCTTTTGGTTGTCACTAAATGTCTTCGGTCCATCAGCTGGAGCAGAGCAACTTTGTCCTGTTCTGCACTCAAGCTTCTGGCCTTCGCAATCACTTCCAGTACTTGGTGGTGACCATCTTGGTAAGTTGTGCTTCTCTCCCACATGTTAACTGGTTCTCATTGGGTTTTGGCACTAAATAACAGAAGACAAGAAGAGTTTTGTATCTCAACAGAGCTGTTAAGAAGCTACACTATCTTTTGCATTGTCTGTTTGAAATAAAGCTGGTGTTTCCTGCTGTACTTATAAAAAAATTAATGCTTTGGAGCTTTTAATTCATTCCTAGTTGTTTTTACCTGTTGGGAGCCCCTGGTGGCCTAGTGGTTAGATTGCGGGACCTTCACCACCGAGGCCAAGAGTTCAATTCCCAGCCAGGGACACTCCCCGGGCAGGTGGAGCTCGTTAGCCCTGTAAGGCAATCCACCTACGTTCTAA
>JAWMRA010000113.1:108112388-108129358 GCA_035584735.1 Pseudotriccus pelzelni
AAGGGTGGGCTCAGTTCCGCGCACACTGTGTCTCACCTAAAAAATCCAATGCGCAGGCTTGAAGGTGTAAAGACCTTTCTCGGGTCTTCGTTTGCGAAGACTGGCCATTAAACAAACAGTTGTTTTTACCTGTAAATCATTCTCTGCTCCCATGAAGGGCAAAAGCTTCTGCTAGAAGGGAGGTCTGGAATTTTACCTCCTCTTTCCCTCTCCCCTATCTTATATGCTGAAAATTAAAAACTTTAATTTGCATATTCATACACATGACCCTTCTGAGCTAGGCAGCTTGCAAGGATAAATATTTTAAATATCCAGAGATATGAAGAGTATTCTCTAGAGCAATTGGCAGCTTGATAAAAAGATCCTTTTACAGAACCTTTTTCTTGACATGCAGAGGTAGAATTCTGCTTGCCCAGGTGATACTTTTCCTTTCCCACATTATAAGACATATCTTTTCCAAAACCATTAAAACCAAAACACTGGAGAGCAGAAGATGGCTATTCGATATCTCAAGCTCTGCAAGTGATGGTATCCAAGAACAGAGACAAGAGACAGTAGAGTTAAAATCAGTAAAGACCGAAATAAAACTGTAACAGTAAGATGTCATTTAAATTTAGGTCAGTTGTAAGACTGTCATTAGTGGCAACACTTCAGTGCATTAGTACTGTGTTGCCTGTGATTGTTGCTGCTACCAGGTGAGTATTTCAGTATATGAAATGGTAATGTTGACTGCAAGCAACTACTTATCTTACAGATTGTCCCTAAGAAGGGACACATAGTATGGAATAGGTACTCTAAATATATCTTCAGATAAGTGTGTCTCACACTTCAGCTTTCTTCCTGTATCATGGGATAGATCTGAATTCACTCATCATTTCAGGTAATGTGGCAAAAGGCATTGGCACAAAGTGGGACTATTTGCAGTGTGTTTGAACTTGAATGACTGTATCATGCATGGCTTTAACTGCTGTGGCTCACATTAGAAAGGAAATTTTAAGACACTGCCTTCTGATATTTGACTGTGGAAAAACCTTCTCACGGACACCTTAGTAATGAATTTTTTAAAATCACTGAAAGGATGAGGAGAAACAGGAATCATTCCTCTTCTTTTCAGACTGAAATGTACTAGACAAAAAGATGTCCATGAGCTCTACAGCTGAAGAAGACAGTGGCAGTAGGCACAGTACAGATATGTTTTTTCATCACTTGTAGGTATCAGCAGCCGTGAGTGTTCCCTTCTGGCAGAAGATTCTGCAGCGATTTGGCAAGAAATGTGCAGCATGTGGGATTTCGGTAAGCAAATCCTTTGAGGGCAAAAAAATCTGCTTGTGCTCACTTCATTTGACAACTGGAGCAATTTCAGGAGCTCTTTCAAGTGCTTATAACCTCAAGCGACGTGAAGTTTGCTCAGTTTCAGAGTTTGTTTTAAATCATTATACCAAATTTCAGACAGATTCCAAGTTTCCAAGGGAAATTTTTGAGAAATGGCTTGATGCTGGAGGGAGGTCCCGATTTATTTAAGAATCTGCACAAGCTGTTCATTTATCTGCTCTCTGAAGTGAACCCCAATGAGGTTTTATAAATTCAGATCTGAGTTGCCTCAGGTTGACAAGTTACCTGTTGTACAAGGCTTGTTTTGTTTTCGTATGTGGTGCTGGGTCGTCTGCATGTGCAGTTCAGTCACAGAGAAGGAAGCAGAAGTCTGTTACACACCCTCCTCTAGAAGCACAAGGAGCCAGAGGTGTCCACATCCCTCTGAACAGAGAGGGACAATCACTAGTGAAATAAAGAAATTGGTGACCTACCTGTGAAAAGAAGCCTAGTTTAACTTTGACACAGCTCTGCAAAGCCAGCTCAGTGAGCCTACCCTTGTCACTGATGGATTATTTAAGTCCTTCACTTAGTGCAGACAGCAGCAATTTTCTGTCATCATCCTCGGTGAGTTATTGTATAGGCTTGTTCCTCCCCATTTTCCCCCTGTTTACCTTCAATTACTTATGAAAGAGGAAAGAAAATTGCCTTGTGCACAACAAAGCATGAGGACTTGAAAAAACCAGCCTAAAGCTATATGTCAAAGTCTGAACAAGGCTGAAAAATTTAGGTCTGGTGACAGTTGTTGAATAGAATTGACCAGTTATAATTTTTGGAATTAAAAGCTGTGTTGGAATGCCTTCCAGAGAATTAGAAGTAACTTTAAAACCCAAGTTCCAAATATGCTGAATTGTTATGTGTTTTGAAATAGGCATCTGGGATCCAAGTCCCATCCTCATTTCTTTTTACCACTTGAGCAAAGAGAACTGCCAGAAGCAGTATTGGACCATTGACTAGACCCGGGAATGAAGATTTCCTCCTTAGGAAATCTCCTCCTCTGTCTACTTGGCTATGAAAAATGCTTTCTTCAACCAACTTGGCTCTATAAATCTATTTTTACATGACTGGAAAGCCTGTCAGCACCTCTGTAAACATGGTTTAACTTAATTTTATAGCAGAGTTGCTTGCCTGTTATGGTCTAAATAGGGGCTGGATTGAAAAAAAGCCACCTCTCTATTTCACCTTGTAGACATTTCTCAAGGGACTGAGCGTGTGCTCAGTGATGGATTTTGTGTCTGACAAGGCATCACAGGGTCCTTGTACACCACCACCTTGTGTGATCTGTACAACTAATCTGTACCCTCCCACTATGAAATGAAATAAAATCACATCATTTAAGGCTCTTAATTTGTCACTGGGGAATGTTACACAGGAAGGGAAGGAGACAGGACAGAAAACAAGGGCTTTCTTCCTCAAAACCTCACTCAGCTTTCAGGGTGACTATGTCATTTGAAATTCAGCTGCCTGAAAAGAAGTCACTGCTCCGGAATAATAAGATGATTCTATGTTGAAGAGAGTCCTCAAAGAGAATAGAAGGCAGGCTAGGTAAATAAGCAACAAGGATCCTGGCTTTCTTTCACTGGTACTGTTCCCGTTTTAACTCATTCCTCCACAAGACATGACCAACAGTCTAACTACTGACTAAGCATCTAAAATTCCTAGAAGTTAAAAGCCTAAACTTTCTGGAAGTATGGGGTGATTCCCAAGCAGGATCCTTGATAGCATTCTTCCCACAATCAGGTTGGTGCACAGGCTCAAAATTATTCTCTCCTGTTCATTTCCTTCAGCTCCCATGTGCTATGTTCATTTAGGTGTCTGCTCTGCCCTCGTGGGACAAACACTGAACTTACAGTCTGTAAAGTCTCAGCTGGTGACGGGAGGTGAAATTGTCAAGTGAACTTTTAAGTGTGGCGTCTTCTTGGTTCATGGTTTTGTCAAGATGTCTAAAAGCAGAAGATGGCTCTTTCTCACAAGTCTAGCTTCCACTCTAGCCAATAATAGCTTTTGGTTCTGGGTTTTTTGGAGGATTTAGTAAAAATAAGAAAACCTTCCCACCATAAAAAGGATTTAGTAAAAATAAGAAAAAACCTTCCCACCATCTATCAGCACTGTGCAGTGAGGAGACATCCCTGGCGCTACAGCCTGTTTTCCACTCTCCCATCCCCTTTTCCCCACTCACACCCTACCTGCAGTTTTTCCTGATTTGCCCTTCATAATGTGCTGCTGCACAGACCAGTAACACCTTTAGCATCCCGGCAGGGTCACCTTCCATAGTGCTGTCAGGGAGTGGATGGAAGACACGTGGTAAGCGCAGGACGTCGTTTCTGACTCGGAGGGCAGCAGCCCTGTGACAAGGGAGCAGGTGCCAATGACAGAGTAATTGCTGTACAAATAAAAAAGGAGGAGGTGTGTTAGCTGTTTATTGCAGCAGGAATTCTGCCCCCATGACTGCGCTGCCATTGCACAAGCAAGACTTTAGGGCATTGTAACCTCAGTCCCGCGGGTCGTGCTTCTCTTTCAGTAGGAAATTACAGTTACAATGATTATTATTATTATTATTGATCCAGAATTTTGTTTAAGTGCTTTGGTTTCTGAGTGGGTGCCCCATGTGGAGCACAAGGCAGCCACAAAATTGCTTATAGACAACATAAAATCTTGTATTGCTGGAGTGCTCTCTTGTGGTGAAATAATGATTTTGCCACAACATTGGGCTAATGCAGGGATTATCTGCCTGTGCTGGGAACTTGCAGTCAGGAAAGGTTATTTTCTTCCTCCTTAGGTTGGGAGCAAATGCTCTAGATGGGAAATGCATTTAAAACATAAACATAATGGATTAGACTCCAGGACTCCCAGAATCACTTATCATGCAGAACTGTAAATAGCAGTGCTTAGGGGAATCACTCTCTGTGAAAGCTCTTCTCATACCCTCAGTTCCCAAGCTGCACGTATAGAGGATTGAAACACTTAATGTTAAACTAATCCCCCATCATTAAAAAGCCCTGTAGATAAGCCCCTGGTTCCGGGTTCTGCATGTGCCGCTGCGCCCGTGGTTCACAGGCGTGGGAGATGGAGCATGTGATGGGTGTAGGACAGAGGGGCCACATGGATTCAATCAGCATTTAAAATAGTGGATTTTCGATCCTGCAAGCTCATTGCTTCAAGATGAAGTTTAAGAAATCTTGTGGTTGTAAGTACTGCCAAGACAAAAAATCCTGAGCATCCCAAATTAGTTGGGTTTTGAGGGTAACCTTAGTGACTTGTGCAATGCCATGAGCGTATCTGGCTGTGTGGAGTGAGGGTAAACCACCTTCCTGGGTTTAGTTACTGCTGAGCATCTGTATGGCCTTAAAGTCATTACTTGAAATGAAGGCATAAGCAAATTCTTCTGCATTCAAGATGATCCATGAAATGGTATATTTACAGTTTAAAATGACCACTGAAGCCCTCCTGCGTCCCTTGAAATGCAGTGTGATGGTGTTTCAAGGCATTGTCACTAATAGTAAATTACACAGTTCCACTGGCCTAGAATAGAAACCGGTATTTCATCATCTCTGTTACTAAACTGGCAGAAAAATCTTTGCCCATGCTGATTAGCAATCTTCCAAGAATTATCAGTGTTCATGGATAATGGAAGAGCATCTACTATCATCTACCTGGACTTAAGCAAAGCATTTGACACTGTCCCTCACAACATCCTTGTCTCTGAAGTGGAGAGGCATGGAATTGGTGGATGGATCACTCAGTGAATAAGGAATTGGCTGGAGCATCGCGTCCAAAGAGTTATGGTCAATAGGTCAACGTCCAAGTGGAGAGCACAGATGAGTGTTGTCCTCAGGGGTGGGTACTGGGACTGGTGCTGTTTAACATCTTTGTCAGTGACATGGACAGTGTATTGAGTGCAGCCTAGGCAAGTTTGCTGGTGGCACTAAGCTGTGTGGTGCAGCTGACACACTGGAGGGAAAGGATTCCATCCAGAGGGACCTTGACATGTTTGAGAGGTGGGCACATGCAAACCTGATGAAGTTCAACGAGGCCAAGTGTAAGGTCCTGTTTATGGGTTGGGACAAACACAAGCACAAATGCATATTGAGCAGAGAATGGACTGAGAGCAGCCCTGAGGGGAGAAGAATTTTGGGGCGTTGTTGACGAGAAACTCAACGTGAACCGTCAATGTGCATTTGCAGTCCTGAAAGCCAGTTGTGGCTGAAAGCCCACGTGCATCAAAAGCAACGTGGGCAGCAGGTCAAGGGAGGGGGTTCTGTTCCTCTACTCCACTCTTATGAGACTCCACCTGGAGTATTGCATCTGGGTCGGGAGCCCATAGCATATGGAGGGCATGGACCTGTTGAAGTGGGTCCAGAGGAGCCCATGAAGATGCACTTTGCTATGGAGACAGGCTGAGGGAGTTGGGGCTGTTCAGTCTGGAGAAGAGAAGGCTCTGGGAGACCTTGTAGCACCTTCCACTACCCAGAGAAGCTGTGGCTGCCCCATCCCTGTAAGTGTTCAAGGCCAGGTTGGATGGGGCTCTGAGCAACCTGGTCATGTGGAAGGTGTTCCTGCCCATGGTAGGGGGGTTGGAACTAGATGACTTTCAAGGTCCCTTCCCAGCTTCTTTGTGCAGGGCAAAGGAGGTGCAGACACTGACCTCTTGTCTGTGGTGACCAGACACAGGATCTGAGGGAATGGCCTGCAGCTGTGTCAGGGGAGGTTTAGGTTGTGCATTGGAAAAAGTTCTTCACCCAGAGGGTGGTTGGGCACTCAAACAGGCTCCCCAGGGCAGTGGACACAGCACCAAGCCTGATAGAGTTCAAGAAGCATTTGGACAATACTCTCAGGCAAACAGGGATGGTCCTGTGTGGGTCTGAGAGCTGAACTCAATGATCCTTGTGGGTCCCTCCTAACTCAGCATTTTCTGTGATTCTGTGATCCTACCTGGCCACAGTTTGGGAATCAACCCACTCTAGAGCTCTTCATGAGAAGTATTTATATGGCCACATGTCTTTTGGAGAGTATGGATGTTTAGGAGTATGATTGTGATCAGGGTCCATCGGTTGGCCTCTTGGCTGATAAACAGGCTCTTGGGACTGTTGAATTTGCTAGTGCAGTTATAGCCCTAATACTGGTAAGAGACAGCGCTACCATGACTTGTCCTACTTTTCTCAGATTCTTCTGGATAGATAAGTGCCCATTTGCTCAGGCCTCTTTGGAAATGCTGAGGCGTCAGACATTGCTGTGTATGAACTGTTTTGTAACACAATTTCACATTTTGAAGGGAACAATCTGTATCCCACAGAGCGGTGCATACTGTAACTTAGATGTAATGCTTTTCTTCTTCCTCAGTGGATGATTCCTTTTGCAGTCATGCTAGTGACCATTCCAAACCTGATCCTGGCTTACCTCGTGGCTTTCATCTCTGGTCTGAGCATTGCAGCATCTCTTCTGTTGCCATGGTAGGAGAATTTTACATTTGAGGTGGGGAAGGGATATATCTCTACATTACATGTATGCACTACTGCATGGAATTTGCCTCCGAAAGAGGCAGAATTTGGCAAGAGTCACTTCCTCCAAGAATCTTTTCTTTTTTTTTAATTTGCAATGACGTGACTTTGGTTGCCCTGTTACTAACAGATAAAATCTACTGTAACTGTAGCTGCTCTTTGTACACAAGAGTATGTAGATGAATCAATAATCTAAGCATCTATAGAACTTGTGATAACAGGAATTATGAAGTTAGGTAAATCAATTCATGCTGAATAATTAAGAATGTACCAGAGGAAGCACAAGGCAAACTATGCCTAACCTTTCTTTTTATAAGAGTAGTTATAAAACAAGGGAGAAAGACTTTAAACTGAAAGGCAGATTTAGAATAAATATTAGAAAGAAATTCTTTACTGTGAGATTGGTGAGGCACTGGCAGAGGTTGCCCAAAGAAACTGTGGCTGCCCCATCCCTGGGAGTGTTCAAGGCCAGGTTGGATGGAGCTCTCAGCAACCTCATCTAGCGGAAGATGTCTCTGCCTATGGCAGGGGGTTGGAATTAGAGGATCTTCAAGGTGCCTTCCAACCCAAACCATTCTATGATTCTGTGTATCCCTGCTTGAGCAGTCCTCCATTCAGATCAAATAACACAAGGTTATGAAAAAAAGAAATTAAGAATTCAAGGTCCTTTGCACTTGAGGACTGAAAATATGCAGGGAAAATCTACTCAAGCATGAGCGTGGTGGGGCATTTCCTCTTCAGATTAAATAATTATTTTCAGGTCAAATTGACCAGAAAGCAAGACTGTTGCTGTGAGCATTGTTTTGCATTAGTCATTCGTACAATGCCCTGAAAACTCAACGAGATCGTGGAATACATAGTTTGAAGTAAGTTGTCAGACTTCATAAGCTTTTCTGCACAGTGGGTGAGAAGCCCTGTTTTCCAACAGTGACATATATTGGAAATAAAATGTCAATTCCCAACTGACTTTTGGGCAGCTTCCATTCTGATTCCCCATTACCAAATTCAGTTTCTTTGAAGTAGAGAAGATAGGGCTCATTGGTTTCTGAAAATGTTGTTAGCTTGTCAGAAGAGTTATTTCACAGTGAAACTATTCAGAGATTCAGAGTCACTTGAAAGCTTAAGAAACATGGGGGTTTTGTTTTTCTTTTGAACTTTTTTGAACTTCTGTTTGGAATGACAGTCAGACTAAGAAATTCTGTCACCTCTCAGCAAGTGTTTGATAGTTTTTCAGTAGTTTTCTACATTGGAATATGTGGCCATGCTTTACTTACACAATTTTTTCCCCTCCTCTCCAGCAGTAGAACTTTTTGAACTGGATGCTTTCATGTGCATGACTATATCAATCAACCTCAAAAAATGGAAGAGGGCTCTATTTCATTAAGTTTGGACTTTGGAAAGAAATTCTGGCTTGAGTTTTTCTTTTATTTTGCTCACTTCTAGGTCAATGCTGCCTGATGTTGTTGATAACTTTCGCCTGCAGAATCCTCATGGAAAAGGACAAGAAACCATTTTCTATTCTTCTTATGTTTTCTTCACCAAGATGTCAGCAGGAATTGGCTTAGGAATTTCTGCAGCAGGACTGGAGTAAGAAACACTGTGTTTCCACTTAGTGGATCTACTCTGAAAGCATTCTGAGGTTACTCCACCTTTACCCTGTGGAGTTAATTGCCTTTTTGCCCTGAGCCTGGAGGTGCCAGCAGCTCCAGATGGCTGACCACTAAAGACAGGGTTGTTACCATCTATATGGGACTGCTGAGCATTAAGTTGCCTGCCCTGGCACGTTCAGAAAGACTTGACTTCCCTCTATATTTTCCTCTTTTCTAATTACTCATGTGAATTTTAGTGGCTTATATGAATAAAGAACTAAACATGAAAGCACAGCAGATGAAGGTCCCACAGATGTGACACAGCTGCTTTGTGCATTCCCTGCTGCACCTGGGCTGGACTATCTATACAAGCTTACAACTCTTTTCATGGGCTGGAGTGCTTTCAGGAGTGCCAGTGGCCTGTTCAGCATATAAAGATCACCAGTTCCCGCATGGTTTCAAGGAACTGGACAACGATCAGAGTCAGAAATGGTCTTTCTCACAGCTCTGCCCTTCACCATGTCAGTTTGGAAGATGCTTTATGTTCTCCCTCCACTTTTGTCTTGTCTGTTCTGACTAGACAGGTTGAAAAAGTGGATAGGCATCCCCTGCCCTGCCTTTGTGAATGATCTGGCAGAACTGGCCTGTGCCTGTCCCTGCTACAATAAACACAATAAACACTTAGAAGGGAACTTGTCTGAAATACTATCTAGCCCTTGTGTCCAAATTAGGTTTTGGTAACCAGAATGTTTTGCTTTGGGGCCTTCAGCTGAAATTGCTAAATTACAGTCAGTGCTTGGCTCAACATTTTGGGCTTAGGAATTTTAACTGCTTATTGCTAAAACGCTCAAACAACTTGCGGTTCCCCAATTAGCCTGTTTTCAATTGCATTCCTGTTAGCTCCCAGCAATTTGCCAAGGCAGATGTTTGTGGGAGAACACAGAAGACAGAGAGATGCCAAATGAGCTGTGTCACTTTCATAGGTGCATGTTCAGAGGAAAAACTCATTCCACAAATTGGGAATAGGAATTTGAGTATACCAGCAGTTGTGGGACTGCATGGAAGCCCTGAATCAATGAAGTGTAAGTGTGTACCTAACTCTAAGCACTTGAGTAAATTTGTCTATCTCGAGAAGAGTGCTCGAGAGTGTGTTTAAATTAAAGTTAATTATTGCTGCTGAAATTGGTCAAATTGCTTGCATACTTTTAAAGCAGAGCTTAAACACTTTACTGAATATTAATTAGGAAACACATAATAGATCAGTTTCACAGAACCACGGAATCACAGGATGGGTCAGGTTGGAAGGGACCACAGTGAGTCGTCTGACCCAACCTCCCTGCCCAAGCAGGGTCATCCCAGAGCACATTGCACAGGGTTGTGTCCAGGTGGTTCTGGAATATCTCCAGTGAGGGAGACTCCATACCCTCTCTGGGAAGTCTGTTCCAGTGCTTGGTCACTCACGCAGTGAAGAAGTTCTTCCTCATATTTGGGTAGGACTTCCTGTGCGTCGGTGTATTTCCTTACATGGGATTCCACAATTCTTGTTTTAAAAGTATGCAGGTAATTTGGTCAGTTTCAACAGCAATAATTAACTTAAATGTGATATAATAATAATAATAATATACAGAGGTAATAGAGTTATCTGAAGTTGAGGGCAAAAATGAGCTTTGAACAATAATATTTGAAATATATAGTGGGGAAAAGGAAAAGAGAGAAGTGTAGGAAAAATGGAGAAAAAGTCTTGAAGAGTGTTGGGGGAGAAGAGGAAGTCTTCAGATGAACTGCCTTTTCCCTTTAAGCATAGACACAACACTTATTTCCATTTGTTTAGGTTTACAGGATACAAGCCAGGGATATGCAGACAGTCAGATGATGTGATCCTCACTCTGAAAATCCTCATTGGAGCGGTCCCTGGTATCCTCATCTTTATGGGTTTATTTATACTCTTCTTCTACCCAATCACTGAACAAAGTCGGAAAGAAACAAAGCTTGCACTTGAAGAGTTAAGGTGGGTTTGGACTGGCAGCAACGTCCCTGCAGCAGCTCTCAGTCTTACTGGGCAAAAAATCATTAACTGCCAACATACATCTCTGTATTCCTTACAACAAAACAAAACAACACTCTATTTGTCAAATTATTAACAGAATGGTACCATTACCTGCTCCAGTATCTCGTTTTTGGAGTGTAGTATGACCTGCTTAGAAGACCATTTATCAGAAATATCAGCTGCTGTATTTTACTCTTTCTCTGGGGTGGCTAACAAAGCACTACTGTGGTACAGTGTTTCAAGCCAAAAATGAGGAATATTCTACGTGGATTAAATTTCTGGAGAAAATATGAATAATTAAAATTTACTTGTATATAGAAAAGAAATGGGATTGTTGACTGCATTCTTGGTGTTTACGGCATATAAGAAACATCAAAACCATTCAGAGGTGTGGGCGGAAAAGACTGTGGGAGAAAAAGAGAGGTCAGCTTTGAGCTATTGTTTGCCTTTTTATCCTGTCACACTCCCTTCCTCCCCTTTCTTCCTTCTACAAAGATAATCTTGTCTAACTCAAATTTATCCACCTCTGTCAAATGATGCCCCTTTATACTGAGGACATC
This sequence comes from Pseudotriccus pelzelni, assembly GCA_035584735.1. Classification (NCBI taxonomy): domain Eukaryota; kingdom Metazoa; phylum Chordata; class Aves; order Passeriformes; family Tyrannidae; genus Pseudotriccus; species Pseudotriccus pelzelni. The sequence goes on from JAWMRA010000113.1 coordinate 108,123,454, forward strand.
CCTAATAACAGTCTATGGTAGTGGACTGATGGATTAAATATCAAAGTATGCTGTTATTTCTGTCTTGTTTTTACTATACCAAGTTACTGGAGTTGGAAACTGATTTCCATGCTAAGGGATCCATTCCAGGGCCTAAGCGTGGGTATCTGGGAACAGTTCATGCCCTAAGGTATCTAAGATATCTCTGTGGGGTTGGCAAATGTGCCACAGGCCTCTTGTACACCAGCTGCTTTTTTTCAGTACATGGTGAACAACCCAAAAATGGGACTGATCCCTCTGTTTAGGAGCTTCAGTCACTGTCCATAACAAGCACACCTTGCTGGAGGTTGTCACCTGTTTGAGATTGCCAGGCTGAGCTTGGTTAGTTAGCGGCAAAAGCCAGAAGTGTGTTCATGTGTCATTTGTTCTGCTTTTAACAGGAGGAGCCATCAAAGCACAGAGAACTTGGATGACCACAAGAAGGACACCTCAGTCTGAAAGCTCTGAACACAGTGACTTTCCAAATATGGACTCACATCCCACCAACAAACCCTGTGAGAGTTTTCCAGGTCATTTCTCTGCTCACATTTTATCAAAAAGGATAAAGGATGATTCTGACACAATAATGAAATCAAGAGAGGACACCATCGTTCAAATATACACCTAACTCCATGCGCTGTGCTAAAAAGGATGTTACACATGTTCAGGAAAGCAAGCTGTTGAAGGCTTGAGGGTCTTTAGTTTGTTTTTCAATGATTAATAGAAAGCTGTGATCTTGTTGCACAGGAGATTCTATGGATTTGTAGGTCAGGGGGAAAAAAAGTGTAAATGTGACCATAGAATTATAAAATGTCTTGAATTGAAAAGGACTCACAAGGGTCATTGAGTCCAACTCCTGATGCACCACCCAAATATTAACTCACAATATATTTCACCCTTGGAGGCTGGGGTGGATTTTGAGCACAATCTCTACCTACAACTTGCACACTAGTGTGTTTGGGCAGCACTCAGGATTATTGAAGTATATTATATAAAGTTAGGATTTATTTTGTTTTAAAATGAAGCAAATCACTGATGCAGACATGTTTTGAGGATTTTCTCACGAGGAGTTTTTTCTGAAAGAAATTTTGAGGTAATTTAACTTAGATTTTATATGAAACAGAACCTTACAATTCCTGTTACTGATGTTTCTTGCTTCTGAAACCTGTGAATTGATTTCTCTCAGAGAATGAGAACATTTTCAAAATCAGCATCTCCCCTCTGGATATGCAAAATCAGTAGTCCCTTCCAAAAATTATCCTTCAGAAAAACATCATTCACATTTCTGTAAATTTTGGCCTTTAAATAATCACGGTACCCGTTTCTCACATGGTGTAGGCTCCCTGCCTCACCAAACACGGCGGAATAGCTGTTAATATCAACTTGCACGTATTTTATAATAATGAGGCTAGACCTGCCTTTTAAATGGTGATTTTTTTCAGTCAGGGATGTTATCATGCTTTAGATACATTAACTGAAACCTCATTTCAACTGTAGAGTCACACTGCTGAACACATTTTGTAGGTGAAAGACACACCTAATCTCAGGTACCTTCTGGAGTACTTAAGTTCAGATCTGCTCTTTCTGGGCTTCTGTAGTCAGTGCAGAGACCTCCAGAGACTGGCCTCAAGCTTAAGCTAAAATGACTGGACTCTGAAGATGTATCCAAATCTGGAAGGGACAGCGAGGAATTTAGGAGTTAAAGGCTTGTTCACCTCAAAGAAATTAGCACAAGACAAGACATGAATTTCAGCTCACTGCCTTCACTGTATGACTCTGTGAGAGGGTGCCTTTGTGTTGTACCAGAAGTGCCTTTGGAGGACTGGCTTGCCCCTGTTTGGGAGGACCTGGAGGCTGTGGCCACAAGTACTTTGCTCAGGGACATCTGGGAGGTGACTCAGTGCTGGGACTGGAAACTGGGAAAGCTTTTACCGAAGGGTACTGTGAAATAAAATCAGTGCAGCCACGGAGTGTCAGTACTGAAACCTTGTCAGGCAAGTTTGAAGTCTCAGCCACATGAGCTGCCCTAATTCAGCAAAATGCTTGATCATGAGTGGGCTTCTAAGGATATATTTTGTGTGTGTGTGGGTAAGAGTTAACTACATTTAAGATTTCTGTTGAATTGACATCTAAGGCTGGGTTTTTTTGTTCGTTTCGTTTTTTTCATAAATGAAGATTTGTATGCCTGGGGCATATATGTTTAAAGCAATAAAAAACATAAGCCTGTTTACAATTTTGAGTCTGATGGAATTTGAAATAGCAGATTTACTGCGCTTTGAAGTAAGTTATGTAGGTAAGTTATGAGGTAAGTTATGTAGCAATATCACATGGCTCCAAAACATCACAGAAAACAGTTTTGGGCGCTTGATTTATTCTGTAATATTTGTGTATTTCTGAATAGTCAGCTTTAAAAACAACCAGAAGTCCCAATAAAGGCTGTTAATGTTTTTTAATGGGTTATGTTTTCAGCTGCTATAAATCTGTAGCTACAAGGCAGTGGGTCCCTGTCAGTTTATATAAGCTGAATACTTAGCACAGTGATAAAAGGATTGCAGAAACTGCTGGCTGGGGTTGAATGGAATCATTTGAATGTGGCTTAAGATATTATTTCTAGATCAGTTCTAGATCTAGTGCAGTTGCCTCTAAATTGCACGACACCCAATCTGAATTCAGACTAGGTAAACTTAGTTGATTGTAAACTGTTTTCCTCTTCTCCAAAGAGACAATGTGATCTTTATCTCACTGAGATGTACTCAGTGCTCACTTTGTATATGGTAGCAGCAATAGGAACTGCCAAAAGAAAAGAGAAAGCTGTAGATAAAATGGAGCAGACCATTTTTATATTTTGAAAATCTCATTATTTTATTTGATTGTCAGAGTTGTACTTCTGTTAAGAAAATGAATGTATTTTTTTTAAGTTCAGTTAAAAGAATGAAAGACTTACGTGCAGGGTAAGATTATTTTTGTACTTTTCTTTTTTTGGTCTCAGTGTTGATGCTGTAAAACGAATGAGCTTTGTATGCCTCCTTGTCAGCTTTAAATGATGTGTATGCCTTACATATGTTCAGAACATGTGACTGAAAGAAGCAGATTCTTATGTTGACAATCATTCAGATCAAATGCTAATCTAATGTAAACCTCCTGCCTTCCTGCTGCTTGGCAGTAACAGAGCTGTTTCAATCCCCAGGGGTTCTCATTCAGGTAATACCCAAAGACAGTCATAACAATATGGGAGATTGGATTAAACCAGTTGGGTGCCTAATGGACAGCACTTCCCCACCTGCATGCAAGCAATTCCAACAAATGGATTTACACAGAGGAAGGAAAGGGAAAGATAACGGAGTTACATGTCACTGGGTAGTGCTCCATAAGGCAAACCATGCCCAATGTCTTGTCCTTGCAGAAGTATGGTTATGGCAGCCCAAATGTTCCATACTGGGCTGGCTGCTGGCAGTCAGTGGTTGAGCTGGGATATGATATGAGTCATAAACTCATAGAATCATTAAGATTGGAAAAGACCTTTAAGATCATCAGGTCCGACTGTCAACCCAGTCTCATCTTCTGGTTTCATCCCCCTTGTAGTTCCTGCCTAGCAATAACCACAGAATCTCAGAATACACTGAGTTAGAAGGGACCCACAAGGATCATCGAGTCCATCCCTTAGCCCTGCACAGGACCATGCCCAAGAGTCACACTCTGTGCTGAGAGTATCATCCAAATGCTTCTTGGACTCTGTCAGCCTTGGTGCTCTGCCCACTGCCCTGGGGAGGCTGTTCCAGCGCCCAACCACCCTCTGGGTGAACAACCTTTCTAATATCCAACCTAAACCTCCCCTGAAACCTTCCAAGGTTACACCACCTTCCTGAGTGATCAGCTCCCTGCAGGTCACAGGTAGCCACAAATCCGAGCTGCTGTTCCCTCCAGGCACAGATGGAGGGGGTTGGTTGCTGTTGGACACCGGCTGTGCCTCCTGCAGACGTGTTCTCCCTCCTGCCTCGCTGTGCCTGCAGGTCCCTGAGCTCCCTGACCTGCCTCGGCTTAGCTGGATTAGATCGCTTGTGCTGAGTCCCCCACTTTAATAGGTGGATACCACCTCAGGCATCTGTCCCTGTGGAGTTCCTGAAGGCTGAGACCTTCTGTGTCAGGTCATTTGGATTTTCAGGGGGGCCTCTGAAGATTTGAGTACTAATTCCTTAAGTCACTCCTGTACCTTATAAGAATTGCTGCTCAGTTCAATCCCTGCTGTGTCCTCTCATCTCTATTCACCTTCTGCATTCCCAGTAAAGCAGTTGAAGTAGACAATGTTTTAAAGCAAACCCTGCTTTTGGGTTCAGAATTTGTTTCCAAGTATCACTTGTCCATTTCCTTCTCTACTTGCCTTTCTGGCTGTAGACAGAAAACCCAAAATTAAATCAATCTTCTTGAGAGGAAGAATTTCCATAAGGAAAACTTTCAGACCTGGTATTTGTTGTCCAGATCTGAAGATGAGGAAGAGAGGGCAAGTCAGTTCAAAGTCCCTTTCAGGAGGGTATGGCCAGCAGCAGCCTGGTGCCTAGTGGTCAAACATATACCTCTTATGGATTTCATATCACAGTTAAGTAAAAACAGTCTCAAAGTGTTACAATAGAGTCTTTCCCTTCAGAAAACTTCTAGGCTGATTGATGGAAAGGTTACATACAACTGGTGGGTGAGGGAAGGAGTTTTATTTTCCTGCAATTTTTCAGACCACGAGTTCCTTGTGTTCCTTTTTTTTTTTTTTTTTGAATGCTTTTTTTAACCTTAACTGTCTGCAAGACCATGGTTCAGACACACAGCAAGAGTGCTGAGTATTATGGTTACAAAAACGTGTGTATGTTGTAGGCTTAAAGTATGAAATCAGAGAGCTTTCACATGACTAAGCACCAAATCTGCTGCACAAACCAGACACTGTCTCCCTGGGAAGCTTCACTGAGACCTCTCCTGGAGTGCTGCATCCAGCTCTGGGGCACCTGAAATAGGAAGGATGTGGACTTGTTGGAGTGAGACCAGAGGAGGCCATGAAGATGCTTAAAGGGCTGGAGCACCTCCCCTCTGGAGACAGCCTGAGACAGTCGGGGTTGTTCGGCCTGCAGAAGAGAATTCTCCAGGGAGACTTCAGAACACACCTTCCCGTGCCTACAACAGCTGCAGAGGGACTATTTACAAGAGCCTGTGCTGACAGGACATGGGGGAAATGGCTTAGAAGTGACAGAGAGATGGTTTGGATTAGATATCGGGAAGAAATTATATTCTGTGAGGGTGGTGAGACACTGGCACAGGTTGCCCAGAGAAGCTGTAGCTGCCCCATCCCTGGAAGTGTTCAAGGCCAGGTGGGACAGGGCTTGGAGCAACTTGGAATAGTGGAAGGTGTCCCTGCCTGTGGCAGTGGCATTGGAACTAGCGGGTCTTCAAGGTCCCTTCCAACCGAAACCATTCTGGGATTCCATGAAATAAGCAATTCTCTTACTGTAAGGATCTCATTGAGACTCCTAGGGTTAGACTTTAAAAGCAGTTTTTGTCCACATGCACAGGAGTGCACCATGAAGAGCCAGTGTAATCCCTTGACCAAACTATTGACATCTTCTAGTGGGTGACTTGCATTTGCTGTGCCTGCTCCAGTTACCCCACATGGCGATGTCCTGTGTGCAGGTAGCTCCTGGTGCTCACCTGGGGAGCAGGAGGAACTCTACAAATCTGTTCGGTGCCACCTGAGACTGAGCACCCTTCTGGTGGGAGACTGTCTTTTGTCAATCTAGACATAACACAAATAGGCAGTAATTCCAAAATCATGTCTTGGCTAGGCTTCGCGAACGAAGATTTGGGAAGGGCACTACCCACGCTTGCTACAAGCGCGCTGGTGGCTAAAAAG